>VYZW01014877.1:0-44601 GCA_013401315.1 Balaeniceps rex
TCCTTCTTGTGCTGAGGGCTCCAGAGCTGGACACGGTACCCCTGGACTTCATGAGCACTGGAGACCCTAACAGCTTTATAAACACAAGTTTTCAATGCAAACCTGTTGAGACTACTTTAGGAGACTTTCCAGAGAAAATCAAAACAAATCAAAAAAGTCTCCAAAATATTGGGGGTCATCCTTCCCCAGAAACCAGTTCTATATTGCTTAATAAAAAAGCTAGACCATAACCAAGAAAAATGGTTCCTGAATGAGTGCATTTCTGGTTGCCAAGAAATTATTACTGCAGATGCTGATGTCTCTGGTCATTCCTAAGAAAATAGATTGGACAAGTGCTAAGTGCTCCGGGGACCAGGAGGGATTTTGCTGAATGCCATCCAGCAGAATGAATACTGTCAACTGAGTAAAATCTTCTGACATCAAAGTGCAGGACACATTCATATCATTTTGTCCAAATAAGTGGATTGGCATGCTCTTTGTGACAGCATGACTCATGACAAGTGTCCTGCTCTGGGCCGCATTCAGCCACCGTGTTAAAGTTGATAGAGTGGGGTGATGGGGAGGTGTTGGCCTGAAACCAGCTCCACCAACTGCAGTCATGTTATTATGTTTGGGTAGTTGGGCTGTGATACATCTGGTTGCTTCCTTGCAGACATCTGTCACGAATGAGTCATTTAGATCGCTTAAGGGATCGTCAAAGGTATTAGCAAAGGTGGTTTTAATAGGATGTTGTGAAAGTGCAACTTAACAAAGTTCGATGGCAAGGTTGACTCAATTACTGCATGGAAGAAACATGCAAAGGATGTTGTGGCAGATATTGGGATATCATTGGATTCTCGTTTATGCATAGCTTGTATGCAGGCAGCTTTTTTGATGGCTTTAGAGAGCTCGTTAAGAGATCTTATGGAAGACTAGGTTTGGCTGGGTCCAAACCTAGTCTCAGACTTGGTCAACGGTTTATGTCCAAGGGATTATATACGCAAAATTTATGTTATGTTTCATTAGTATCAATTTAGCATGCAATCGAAGTTACCAAGACAAAATCAAAGTTGCCATACTACAAGGTTATGTGCGATATTGGTCACTTGCCAAAGATCTGCCGTTGGTAAAAGGTCTCTCTGTCTTGAGGAGCAACCTTGAGAAGTTTCCCAGCTCAAGGGGAGATCACCGCCATGCAGCCCCACTGCCTAGCAGCGAGAGCTCAAAGAAGGCTCACTTAGGCTCTTATATTTATGGAATAAAGTGGTTGGCTCGTAATCAAATTACATGCGAAGGGCAAGGTATGCATGAGATTCCTTGTACCCACAACTTTCTTTGATCCTTGATAAATGAGTCTCAGAAAAGCCGCCTGCTATTCACATGTTAATCGCATGATCAGTGTTCCAAGCTCATCTGCATCGATGCCCACTTGTCACTCTGCTCCTTTGTGGGTTTTAGATTGAAACTAGAGGAGTTCATGGCCTGGCCATGAACTGTTTTAGATTGAAACTAGAGGAATTCATGGCCTGGCTATGGCTCAGGCCTTTACCTCTTCCACAGCCTGCACCAAACCACCCTCAGTCTGGTCAAGGGGTTGAGCGCATCCGTCACAAGGTCTTACAGGGTGGGTTACTGGCAACTGGGATGGAGCTGGGACTTTAAAGCTCCCCAGGTACCAGCCACTGCTACTGTGACAGAAAGCTGCCCAGTCATGCCTGGTAGTGGGAGATGGACAAGGGACACCACAACGCCTCCTACCAAGGGATGCAGGAACCAGGGTTTCTCTCGCTGTGGATGACCTTTGCCTCACTGTCTATTTAGCCAAAAAAAGAGAGAGAGAGAGCGAGACGTCTGTGTTTGCTGAACCAGTGCAAAGAAAGTCTAAAGCAGCGAGGGCTCAAAGCTTCAATGTCTAAATCAAACATGTTACAGCTCACACACCATTTACTGCAAATACAATGCTGGGGATTCAATATTTGCCTTCTGGAACATGAGGTGTTTCACAGGGCCCTTCTGCGGCATGATATTATTCTTGTCCACTGACCGAATGAGTCTAAGGCTGAAGTTTCCCCTGAAAATGCTGGTGATTACTGGAGCAATTTGAAACGATATTCATTTCACTCTCATTGTTAGAAAAGACATCTTTGCCTGTAAATGTGTTTGTTCGGTCAAGAACTGAAAGCAAACAGACAAAAGAGGGACAAGCAGTCAAGGCAGTCTCTGGGAAAAAAATGAATAGCTCTTCACGGAGAAACATTCACTTACACTAGACTTAAGGCTTGACAATGGCAAAGGCGCCGTGAGGGGTAACATTCAGACGAGAAGAGAGATGAATAATTTGCAATGCACCTGGTAATGGGAGCTCAGTAGCAGCTGGAGCGTCCACAGCTCAGAAATTGCACCAGCGACCAGGGTTCACAATAGCGTGGGGAAAGCGAGCTCAAGTAGAGCACTCTGCAATTTGCTATCACTTTTGCTGCCAAGGAAAATAGAAATATTGNTTCGATGGCAAGGTTGACTCAATTACTGCATGGAAGAAACATGCAAAGGATGTTGTGGCAGATATTGGGATATCATTGGATTCTCGTTTATGCATAGCTTGTATGCAGGCAGCTTTTTTGATGGCTTTAGAGAGCTCGTTAAGAGATCTTATGGAAGACTAGGTTTGGCTGGGTCCAAACCTAGTCTCAGACTTGGTCAACGGTTTATGTCCAAGGGATTATATACGCAAAATTTATGTTATGTTTCATTAGTATCAATTTAGCATGCAATCGAAGTTACCAAGACAAAATCAAAGTTGCCATACTACAAGGTTATGTGCGATATTGGTCACTTGCCAAAGATCTGCCGTTGGTAAAAGGTCTCTCTGTCTTGAGGAGCAACCTTGAGAAGTTTCCCAGCTCAAGGGGAGATCACCGCCATGCAGCCCCACTGCCTAGCAGCGAGAGCTCAAAGAAGGCTCACTTAGGCTCTTATATTTATGGAATAAAGTGGTTGGCTCGTAATCAAATTACATGCGAAGGGCAAGGTATGCATGAGATTCCTTGTACCCACAACTTTCTTTGATCCTTGATAAATGAGTCTCAGAAAAGCCGCCTGCTATTCACATGTTAATCGCATGATCAGTGTTCCAAGCTCATCTGCATCGATGCCCACTTGTCACTCTGCTCCTTTGTGGGTTTTAGATTGAAACTAGAGGAGTTCATGGCCTGGCCATGAACTGTTTTAGATTGAAACTAGAGGAATTCATGGCCTGGCTATGGCTCAGGCCTTTACCTCTTCCACAGCCTGCACCAAACCACCCTCAGTCTGGTCAAGGGGTTGAGCGCATCCGTCACAAGGTCTTACAGGGTGGGTTACTGGCAACTGGGATGGAGCTGGGACTTTAAAGCTCCCCAGGTACCAGCCACTGCTACTGTGACAGAAAGCTGCCCAGTCATGCCTGGTAGTGGGAGATGGACAAGGGACACCACAACGCCTCCTACCAAGGGATGCAGGAACCAGGGTTTCTCTCGCTGTGGATGACCTTTGCCTCACTGTCTATTTAGCCAAAAAAAGAGAGAGAGAGAGCGAGACGTCTGTGTTTGCTGAACCAGTGCAAAGAAAGTCTAAAGCAGCGAGGGCTCAAAGCTTCAATGTCTAAATCAAACATGTTACAGCTCACACACCATTTACTGCAAATACAATGCTGGGGATTCAATATTTGCCTTCTGGAACATGAGGTGTTTCACAGGGCCCTTCTGCGGCATGATATTATTCTTGTCCACTGACCGAATGAGTCTAAGGCTGAAGTTTCCCCTGAAAATGCTGGTGATTACTGGAGCAATTTGAAACGATATTCATTTCACTCTCATTGTTAGAAAAGACATCTTTGCCTGTAAATGTGTTTGTTCGGTCAAGAACTGAAAGCAAACAGACAAAAGAGGGACAAGCAGTCAAGGCAGTCTCTGGGAAAAAAATGAATAGCTCTTCACGGAGAAACATTCACTTACACTAGACTTAAGGCTTGACAATGGCAAAGGCGCCGTGAGGGGTAACATTCAGACGAGAAGAGAGATGAATAATTTGCAATGCACCTGGTAATGGGAGCTCAGTAGCAGCTGGAGCGTCCACAGCTCAGAAATTGCACCAGCGACCAGGGTTCACAATAGCGTGGGGAAAGCGAGCTCAAGTAGAGCACTCTGCAATTTGCTATCACTTTTGCTGCCAAGGAAAATAGAAATATTGGCTTCTCCTTTCCTTTTTTTTTTTTTGGTTTGTTTTACAGGACAAATTGTTTTTAAAAGATTTCTGAAAGCATCACATCTAGAAGTACCTGGGAAAATGAATTGTGCAGCAGCATATTTTTAAATTGGAGGTGAAAATAAATTTGGTTTCATGGCCATGTGTAAAGATTGTAGATGTGAATTATACCTCATTGCTTTATTTTTAAAGCTTGGAGGGAAGTGAATTACAGTATTAGAGTTCTTTTTACAGTTTAATGAAAGTAGAGAGACCTGGCAAATATTTTTTAAAGTTTTTAAGGTTCCCTTTTCCTTTTCTGTTGTGGAATATAGAAGGATTAAGGTGTGTGATTTTTGGTTAGGAAGAATCTAAAGAGAAAATGAGAGTCACCTGGCTCATATTTCCTTGAATTATGGCTGTGTTGCACCCCAGGCCACTGAGCAAAGGAAAACTCGGGGTCTCCACATACCACCCGGCACCACCTCCAGGCAAAGCAGCTCATGCAGCTCCAGGTAGCGCTGACCCACTTCTCTATACGTAGATGGGTCTGGTCCTGGAAATGGAGGGGTAAGCAGCCGGCACACTTTCTCTTGGAGGTCTCAGGGCTTGAGGATCGCTGCTTGGCCCTATGTAGAGGTGTAAAGCAGAGGAGATTTTTTTTCAAGGCAGATGCAAAAAGTTAAATTCAGCTGCCAGCCTCGTGTGCCAGACTTAGGTTGGCTCTAGGTCTCTTGCAATCAGAAGGGTTGCTGTTTCTTGGTAAAGCAAAGATTTGACGATGGATCAGGTGTTCTGTTGTTCATTTGTGATTACAACGGTGATTTGAATGGGGCTCTGTAAATACTGGACAGTACAGGAGGGAAACATGGAGTGCTGCAGGGAGGAAGCTTTATTTTCACCGGAAAAGGTAGCTACTGCAAGGTCACCTGGAGAAAACAATTCCATCAGCTAGATGGCTGCTTCAGAAGGAGGGACTCCATCTCCTGCTAACGCCCACAGCCAGGATATCTCTGTATCAGCCCTGTTCCTCTTACACAGAGGGTCCCAATGCCTCAGGAGGAGCTGGGTGCTGCTGCCAGCCCATGTTCGGGCTCCGGCCTCACGGTGAAAAGGCTGCATTACAGCACAGAGGCTCCTGTGGAACAGACAGAGATAAGACATGGAGGAAGGACTGCCAAGTCTACTTTTAATGAATTTTCTGTAGAAATAAATTATTTAGAAGAAATATCCAGAGTTAGAATGCAACCAAGTTTTCTCCAGAGGTATCAGTCATCCTACTTCGGGGCTTTAGCCAGTCTTGTACTATTGGAAATTAGGTGAAAATTTTGACTTTTTTTTTTTTCAAGTTGCCTACTTCTGCATGGTTAATCCTACAGCAAACGTGTAAAGATGTGAGCAGCTGGGAAGTATTTGAGGGCAAGAGCCTTTGCAAACAGCATAACACAGTGGTCTACCGGTGTTTCTGTCATCCAAGTGCTGAATTCCCAGTAACACCAAGTCCCAGGCACAACTGGGACATGTCACTCTCCCAGTAACAGCAACGGCAGACTTAAACCTGAGCTCTGTTTTTCATTCAGAATACACGTTTTCAGAATTAATACCATGTCTTAACCAAATCGTTAAAATGATTGATTCTGTGAATACTCGGAAGATCACAAATACTTTCAGGATTAAAAATCGTCTACATTTGTCAGCAGATGCGTCTTTGTAATTCTCCTAGACTATAATAGACATGCAAAATAGGATAAGATTGTCTAAAAGAAACTGCAGTTTCATTTGTAAATCATCTAATTGTGGCGTACTGATGTATGCTGTCACATATCACTACCTAAAAACCAAGAACCAAACATAAAAATAATATTGCTTTATGTATTTCAAATCAAACACAGCTTAATATTTGATCTTAGAAGGTGTCTAATTTGCTATCATAAATCCATAATGTTCAACAGAACATTAAGAAAAGAAATTACCAGACTTCTCAATTTTTCCCCTTTTTTTTCCTTTCTTTTTTTACTACTACAAAATTTACAATTTTTTTTTTTTTTACAGGATACTGGACATAAAAAAGGAACATATAATATTCCTTTTATTTCAGTTATAGTTTGTTAAGTACACATTTTCATAAAAATAAACCAGAACAGGCTATCTACCACGTAGAGAAGTTGTTTAAATTGCATCTGCCTACTTCAGTGGCATTGTTTCTATAGTTAGGAATGCTCATCTGCGGACTACCTAAAATATTTGATCCCTCAAGCAAGACCTGATCTCCCACAAAAAGACTTCAGTGACCTTGAAAGTATGATGAATTAAAGGTGCCATAAGCAGACAGGAGGAGATTTAAGGATTTTCTCTTGATGTGTAACTGGAATGAGGATGAAGATGTTGAAGAACATGTTTTTTTCTGTGACTTCTCTAAATCATTGTAGAATAAACCAGAGATACAAGAAGTCTCTATTGTCAAAATTCATCAGGGTAGTTTTTTTTAAAAAAATCTATATTAATATGTGAAGCTATTTAAAAGACCTGTTTTCTTGAGCACAAGAAACTTTCCGCACTTGCAAAAAGTTACATGTTGAAATTAAGGGAAAGCTCATGATTTATGTCCCATTTTATCATTCCCTGTGAAGCTGTAGTTTACCTGATTGTTTCCGCGCAGTTGCGTCTACATCCAACACATCTTCGCGGAGGCTGATTCCTCCAAACAGCATCTGAAAGCTTCATTTAAAAAAGGAATACGCCAATTGCAAAGACGTCTCCTGCTTTTCCAATACAGCTTCCTTATTCTCTAGTCTCTAATTTGATATGTCAAGAGGCAATATTCAGACTCAGGGCAGGTAAATAATTATATTCCATTTCATCACCATCAAATTCGGGGTGCAGATAGTTGATATCCTTAGACCAGGGACTAAAACGTTTGGCTTGGCTTCCTTATTTCTCCAGTCTTGAATAGTTGGTGAATAATCATGTTTTAGACACAGGAGACCATGAAAAAAAGACACTATTATATATAGCTGATCTGTTTTCTATAAAATATATAACATATTGAGCAGGTCCAAATTTCTATTGGGCTTTTCTTGAGAATAACTGCTGAGCATTAAAGATCTTGAGCTGGGATCAAAAAATGTCCCTCAAAACTCACAACTTACTTTCTTTACCCAAATTCTTTCTCTTTTCCTAAGCATTTCATGTCCTTGTCTGTACAATGACCGTTACTAACAATATATTTGTTTATGCTGGCTCATGAAGTGTTTGAAACCATACATATTCAAGCTACTTGAAACCCAGCATTCAGTAGACGTTACCTGCTCCGCAATTACTGCAGATAAGGCAGGGTGGGGTATCCCTAAGTTCATCCACTTTTTCTAACAAAGAAGGAAAATGGTGATATTGTCTAGAGGGATAACCCTGAAAACAAAACAAGGCAAATTTCATCTGAATCTCTCCCTCTCACCATTAGTCACCAGTTAGTTCATTTTAAGATGGGAAAGTTCTGATGAAGTGTTACAAAAGGAGGGAAATTACATACAAGTGTTTAATTAGAAGCTTCTTTCCACGCTAAATGATACTCCTGCGAGAATTTGTGGGACTAATTGGTGTTGCTCTACTCCTTCTTCTAAAAAAAGATCGTGGATGAGCTGACATGAGAGGGGAGTTACCCTTTCAGCATGTCAGGTGGGTGGGCGGTGGGATGGTGAAGGAAAAAGCAAGCAGGGAGTTGAGAAGAGGAGAAGGAGCTGTGGAGGTGGAGGAGAGAAAGATCGTGAGAGGTGGTCTGAAAGGCTGACAGGCAGAAGTTGGGGGTGACGTTGAAAATAATTTTTTTCAGGTTGTTCCCAGGTGAACAGCTCTAGAAATTTTTGGTTTTTCCAGAAGCTGAGGCACTCCCAGAAAGAAAAATCTTTTATAAACATTTACACTTATGCACTTTTATTGATAATGTCATCCAACCAGAGCTCAGTGGGCATCTGTTAATGTGAATTCAGTAAATAGCTTGTAGGTGGGGAAGAAATCACCATTCATGATGTCTTGCATGAGGATTTTCAGAGGTTTGACTGCACGGTAACAACAGTGAGAATGGATTATGAAATATGAAAACACTAAGGCAGTGAAATGAAGCTTTTCCTCAACCCTTCTTGCACACCGTTTACAGGATGAAAATGTAGAGGTTAAGTACCCAAAACATCAAAGCACCTTAAAACCAGAGACTGACTTTAAGTTCATTATTAAATATTGAATATCCAACTGAACCTTCTTTGCAAACACACTTTTTATTCCAGCCATCACTTGCTAAATGTACTCAGTACATTGAAAATGTTCTATCAGAGAGACGAGAAATACTTGACATGGAGTTCAGCATCAGGCTGTAACTCCCTGTGCCAAAGCAAAAAGGTATTCATCCTGGTAACGTCCTGCAGAGCAACAAAAATACTGGAGTGCTAAAGGCCACGTTATTGCCAAATCAGCATTTTGTTTAAAATTATCCTTTGGGGTTTTTTTTCCCATTCTTCTGTTTGAACCTTATGGATCAGTCGTTTCCTTCCCATGGATTAGTTTTGACCTCCCACCTTTCAGGAACGTATTCTTGGAGAGGACTTATAGGATGCAAGCCACATGGAGGTGAACAAGTTGTGTAACGTCAATTGGCTCCAAATAATTCTGGAATTACTGTCATCCAAAAGGTTTTAAAGAAATTTGGACAAAACAGTTTTTGCCAAATGCGTCTCTCTTAAGTCCCCTACCTCGCTCATCACCCAAGCACATGCATATACATACCCAAACGTATATTCAGCTGGAGCACGTATGGAAGAATGTAACTTGCATATGCTTTGTTAAATACTTGCGCGTAAGTTATACGGGTTGAAGTATGTACACCCCACACAAAGAGAAGTGGAAGACCGTGAGTCTTCTGTGACTATTACCAACAGAAATTTTAGGGCTGATTCAGGCATACTTAGGAAGATTTGTGAGTATTCACTGCTTGGGAGAATAACTCCACAAACTCACTGCTAGTGAGCTGGAGGGTTAGGGGACGGTGACCTGCACTGCTCCTTCTGGTGGTCCTGCAGATCTCTCTTTCTCTCCCTTTTTGTGTAGGTAAAGCTGCCAATGTCAAATATAGCAAGTAAACCAATATTTTTGCAAAATATTGTTTTACATATGAATCATGGGTATAAACCAAACCAGACTCCAGGGTTATTTAGCTTTATGCCTGACTCTCAGAGCAACATTAAATGTGCCCAGGAGCATTTCCAGGCCCTGACACCAGCTGACGTGGAAAGGGACATATCTTAACCATCTTAACCCCTTTGAGTCATCTTAACCCCTGCGACAGGGCGGCTGCAGGCTGTGATGGGAAATGATCCCTGGCCCATTCTATCTTCCAATCACAAATTCTTTGGGGAATACCCACAAGTTCGTTGGGATCTACCAGCTGCAACTGGCCGGATCCGTACCAGGAACAGCGTATCAGTTATGAGCACAGTCAGCCTTAGTGCTCCTCACTCGGGTGATTCCCTCTCTCCCAGGTTTTGGGAATGGGCTGTTTCTAGTCCTTACAATGGTTTGAGTTTGTCCCCTCAGTGTTTTCCAAAGGTGCTGGTTCGTATGCTCTCTGCTTATACAGTTGCCTTCATCTGGTGAAAAGACGTGCTCCTTCACTCACTTGGCCAGCTCCTGTAGGACTTGGAGTTATGATGTTAAGGCTCCCTGTAACCCTCCCCAGGCAGCCTCCCAAATAATTTTTCCATGGAGCAGCACACTTAGAGTTCAAAATGGTAGCTGTTTTACAACAAACCTTTATTACCCTTCAGAAGCACTTAAAGCACTCTTTGCTGGTTGCTTTTCTTTTAGACTCTCTTCTTTGACCCTTCATAAAGCATTTCACTGGACTTTTTCCTTTCTACTTCTTTTCTGTCTCCCAGCAGCATCCATCCAGCGAAAATCCTGGCTTTCAGTTATCAGAGAAAAAGGAAATATAAAACATTCCTGGGAGTGCCTAGTGCTAGTGAGAATCTGCAGCGTGAACTCTCCCTTCAGCTTTTTATCGCAGGCTTTCATTTTGTTTAAACCTATCAGTGATAGACTTACTTTTCTAAATCTAAAAGATTTTACAAGAGGAGCAAGGCGGTGCCAGCAAAGCAGCCTTGTTTGCACGCAAAAAAATCCTTATTGCACCCATTCGGTGCTGACATACTCTGTGTGAGTCCGTGGTGGATGTGTTTTCTTTCTCCAGAAGGAAATCATTGAAGGACTCACGTGGAAATGCCAGTCTCTTTATCATACTAATAATTCAAGACAAGGAGTGAACATTCATATCTTTTCCAGACATCAGAGAGAATGGTTTAGTCTTCGAACTAATATCAAAAAATTATGCACATTTTCAACTTCTTTATTTTGCAAAGATTATTAACTGAAGAAAGTGTTATGTTTAAGCATTCCCTAAAACTATTTACCATCGAGTAACTCTTTGGAAAGTGCAGATGGAAAACGTAACCGGGGAAATCTAAAATTTGACAGGTCCAGTAGTTAAGAGTATAAGAACAAACAAATATTATAGAATGAACTTTTAAATGTGTCTAAGGCTGGGTCTACACAGCAGTGTAGCAACTAAAGAGCAAATTTCAAAGCAGCTTGTCCAAGTTCTATTTGATATTTGGGATAGCTTGATCTACCCTGGAAAGGAAATGTTATTTCTATGACCATAGGGTAGGCAAGTCCTGAATGACACAGAAATCAAAGCCTTGGTGCAACAGAATGGCATTTCCCTTTCCACGCAATGAGGATGCTCTGAAGGGTAATTTGTGCTTCCAACACATCCCTGCTTTTCACGTTGGTCTTTATCAGACTTGAGAACATCAGATGTTCTAATAAAAACCATTATTTTTTCCTACCAACAGGGCATAATTTAAAAATTCTCATCTTTCCAAATATATGTATTTCAAAGCATCAGCCTCAGTATCTCTACAGTCCACCTAGCACTTCTGACACTGCTGCTACTTGCATTTCTGTAGCCTGAATCTGTTCTGGGATTAGTTCAGCTTCCGTCATTTGAGAGTATTCAAGCTTTGGTGTTGCAGTTCTCCAAGAATACCTAAGTGATTTAGGGGCTTTCATCCTTTTGACTATGATTTTTGCACTGTTGTCCCTGTCCTTCGTTTTAACTGGAACACTGAGTTGCAGTGATTGGATTTCAGTCTGTCCCCAGTTAAATCTTTGCCTTTCACCTTATTCTACCAGTCAGATGTACTGCCAGCTATATGTTAGGAAGCCAACAAACATGCATTATATTAAAAATTAGGCAAAGGTCAGGAATTTGATAGCTATAAATTGGCTTTGCGCCTGCAGCATAAATAATTTTGACTGAAAATAATCTTATCAGCTATTTTCTACAACTGGTACAAATCACACACAAAGATATAATTACAGAATCTTCTGCTTATCCTTATATCTGACAGAAGGAAATTTAGAGCTCTCAGTATTAGCATCTGAGAAATTTCACCAAGCAGAACCAAGCTATGGTATATGCAGGATTTCAACTAACCAGTTGCTGCAGGTGTATTATTATTTTGGATGAAAATAACATAGATGGTATAAAAACCTTTTTTCTGGTCTATGATTCATTAAACTTTTTCAAAATAACACATATCAAAGGCCTGGGGAAAAAAAAAAAAACCACAGTAAAAAATTTCTGTAGTTTTTTTTCCTTCGGGATAAAGAACCTTTTGACATGCAGTAAAAGTTACAGACCTGGATATTGCAATACGAGATATCCACCTTTTAAATTTTTTTATTTAAATCTTGTAGTGTTATTGCCACTAATTTGGATGAAAGTGGACATTATGCATAAATATTTGTCCTTTAATTTTTGTTGGAAGTCTCAGTTAAAAATGAAAACTCAGCACATACATAGTTGATCTAAAAATGAGAGAGGATTTTAACCAAAGAGGTAGCCAATTCCCTTCCTTTTCTAAAACAAAGTAAAGGTCATCCTTTTATATTTTCAGGATGATGAAATATGTAAAATATTAATCTACTTTTCTTAAAACTTCAGGCTAAAATTGAAAACTTCAGGTACTATACAGAAGGTCAAAATGTATTTTTTAAATACATTGTAATGTATTGAAACGTAATAAATTTAAATGTAATAAATACTTGTAATGATTCTTTCAGCAAACAAAATAACCAACTTTAAACAAAATTCCCGATGCTTGCTCCTGAATAATATAATCCTCCACTCAGTTTTAAATGATTCTTTCAGTGGCAAGATGAGCTGAGATAAAAGCATGACCTGAAAATGAAGGCAACAGTAGTGCGACTAATACAAACCTTAGTGTAGCATTTAAATTTTTTTATATAGGTGTGATGACTTGGAAATTTGCAGTTGAAAGGGCAAGTCAAAAGTAAATACATTTATAATCAGAATGATTTTTTTCTTCGCCTCAACCACACAGAACCTACTCAAAAGCAGTCTTAAAAAAAGAAAAAAAGAGGAGAGAGACCCTAGATGACACCGATAAAAGTTTAAAAGCTCGCACCACTTGTGAAGTGTGTACGACGGGGTAATTGTCAGGGGAAAGTAACTCTTTTTGCTGCATTTTGGTAGATTACTTTATTGTAATTAAAATATTCTGTCGCCAGCCTCTCTAGCATGAATTTTCATTATAATACAAAATTGTACTTGAAATTAATTACTGTATGTCTCAACTCATCAGAAACTGACTTTTCTGACACTTGGAATGTCAATTCTAATGACAACAGTGCTGAAAGCAGGCATTATCCTTCCCCAGGTTTTCTCCCTTGCCACTTAGAAACTGCTGCAGTGAAATGACCTGGACCACTGATGAAACTGAGTGTCTTGTTTATTCCAAAATACCAGAAAAACCTCCTTGCCTCCCATGACAGCGAAGACCTGTGATGGTAGAGTTACTGATTTTGCAAACACCAGCTCCCAGTGACTCAACCAATACTCTTCCTAGTGCATTGTGTTTCCAGGTTTGGTGTAAATTCCTCCAAAAATAGAGCCCACGAATGGCCGCTTGAGCTCTTCCAAAACTGTAGTCATCGGGCGACTGCAGCACGTAGACTTTCCAAAGAAATTCATCCGCAGTGATAACTCACCAGCGACAATGCAACCACACTCAGTTTTTGCAACTTGGCTGCCAGCTGAATAATGTAACTCCTTAAAAAACCCAGAAAAACAGACATTAAAATTGCAAAGCTCCTTACAAAATGGAGCCTTAATATAAATTTTTCAGCTTCTAGAGTGAGGAATGGACCTTTCTGGAAGTCTCGACGTGGCCTCAGGCACAGCACAGGGAAGTGGTAGCTGCACCACGTCCATGCTGACTACTCTGGATCCACTTGTGACTCAGGTTCTCCAGTATCCTTGTGTCTAATAATTTCATCTGCATTACACCAGTGGCAGCTTCCAGTACTGTTGACTCTGAAGTCTTGGACAGTGGCGCTAAGGCTTCGCACGTATTTTCATTGACTTATAATAGTATTGACTGGAGAAGTCCTTTGATGGTCCATCCTGCCTGAAATGAGACTATCTGACATTCAATGAAGTCAGCCACGAATTTATCCAGACTTGTCTTGAAAACCTCCAAGAATGGGGATTGCACAACCTGTCCAGGCCCTTGTTCAGGGCCTACACTGCCCTTGTAATGAAAAGGCTTTTAATGTACTAAGTTTCCTCAGCTTGTGCTTCAAGATTATGGGTCCTAGCATCCCAGTCATTTTGGTAGCTCACCACTGGCTGCTTTCCGGTTTCTCAACATTGAGCTGGGATGCCCAGAATTACATTTCTGTCCCCATAAGGGCAAACACGTCCATTTTCTAAGTAGTCCCTCACCTGTTGCTTCATAGGGATACTTCAAAACACAGGGCACTTCAGCCTCTTAGATACCATCCGTTGGTAGGTTATCTCCCTTGCACTAGACTCAGCCTTGCATGCTAGAGCATTTCGTGAATAAAACCCCATCCGTATTCAATTTTTGGTTTTTTTTTTAATTTCAGTAACTGCAAATGGCATTCAGTTCCAGAAAAAGAAGTAGTCACTGGGTCCTAACAACTTGGGGTAAAATAACTGTTCGGTAGCTTCTGGTATTTGTGTGGGCATCTGAAGGGTGCCCACAATACCCCCGGTATCAATACAGGCTGGGGGATGAGGGGATTGAGAGCAGCCCTGTGGAGAAGGACTTGGGGGTACTGGTGGAAGAAAAGCTGGACATGAGCCAGCAGTGTGCGCTCGCAGCCCAGAAGGCCAACCCTGTCCTGGGCTGCATCCCCAGCAGCGTGGCCAGCAGGTCGAGGGAGGGGATTCTGCCCCTCTGCTCTGCTCTGGTGAGGCCTCACCTGGAGCCCTGCGTCCAGCTCTGGAGCCCTCAGCACAAGAAGGACATGGAGCTGTTGGAGCGGGTCCAGAGGAGGCCACAAAAATGCTCCGAGGGCTGGAGCCCCTCTGCTCCGAGGCCAGGCTGAGAGAGTTGGGGCTGTTCAGCCTGGAGAAGAGAAGGCCCCGGGGAGACCTTAGTGCGGCCTTGCAGTGCTTCAAGGGGGCCTAGAGGAAAGATGGGGACAGGCTTTTTAGCAAGGCCTGTGGTGACAGGACAAGGGGTGATGGGTTTAAACTAAAGGAGGGCAGATTTAGGCTGGATAGAAGGAAGAAATGTTTTCCACTGAGGGTGGTGAAGCACTGGCACAGGTTGCCCAGAGAGGTGGTGGAGGCCCCATCCCTGGAAACATTGCAGGTCAGGTTGGACGGGGCTGTGAGCAACCTGATCTGGTTAAAGATGTCCCTGCTCACTGCAGGGGGGTTGGGCTGGATGGCCTCTAAAGGTCCCTTCCAACCCAAAGCATTCTGTGATTCCATGATTTTCTAAAGGTGCTTCTGAACAGCACATCCATTTATCTGCTGCAGCCCTTGCTCGCAATGCCAAGACTGAGCCAGATGCATGTTGATTTTTAGCTAGAGTTTATTTAAGGGGAAGTGGGAGGAAAGAAATTAATTATTGGGTCACTGCTCAGTCGTTCTTTGGTTTTGGCTTTGCGCTGGGGTTTTCTCTCTCAAATGACTTTTTGAATTATTTTATTAATGGAAATGTGGGCAGATGGACTTGAAAACGTAACTCTTCACTGACTCAAATGAGAATCTGAAGTAATTAAATATTTTATAGCTTCCTTAAAGCTGTATTCTGCTCTCTTTCAACCACCATAAAACAGTCTCTCTATCTCAGTGGCTGACCTGCCCGTTTCAGCTGTCTGGATACTGCCCAGTGCTGCCGTTTCACATTCCCCCACACTCTCATGCATGTCCCGCAGCCTAAACACCAACTTGCAAACGTGTGCTCTGGTTTCCCTCTGCCCACACTCAGCGGTGGTGGCTCACGTGTAATTTCTTGGATTTCCTGGTGGCTGTTGGCCATCGTGTGCCCAGGCCTGGTGCCAGGAGATGTGGGGTTGGTACCATGGGTGAATGCTCTGGACACGTACACTTTGAGAGGCAATGAGGGTGATGCAAACCCCAGAGCCTGTCCCTGCTGTCTCTGAAATCAGTGGGAGCTTGGCCATGGAGTTCGGTGGGAGCTTGGCCATGGAGTTCAGTGAACATGGCAAAAGGCTCTGGTAAGAAAGGGTTGGTCACTTTGGCATGGCTTTTCTCCTCTCGCCCCTGCTCTTTACTACCTTCACCACTCTACACTCTGGCCTTGAAGCTGCTCCAGAATCAGCCATTCTCCCCAAGTATTGCTTTTGGGGGAGCTCCCTGGGGCTGTGTCCTGGGCCTGATGTCACGTTCACTGCTCAGCTCGTGGCTGGAGCAAGGGGTGATGCTGTGCTCGAGGGCTGCTCTGGACAAGGGTACCCACCCCAGCTCCAGCTGCTGCCAGCTGAGGTGTAGGAGCAGTAGCAATCTCCAGCTATTAAAAAGAAGAAATAATTGTGGCAGCCTGATGTCCTCACTCACAAAGACTAATGGAGGAGCTTGCAGGACTGTTTTCATCAGAACATGATTTTTTGCTGCAGGCAGACTGTTTCATGGAGACTATTGATTTCTGTGACATTTTTGATGGGAAGTCCAGGCTGACTTCATATCCGTCTAACAACTGTAACTCTGTCTTACAAACTCAATGGAAGTGTTTTTTTTTTTTAATAGTTCAATAGGAAGGGGCCTACAATGACCATCTACTCCAACTGCCTGACCACTTCAGGGCTGACCAAAAGTTAGAGCACGTTATTAAGGACATTTCTAAGCCAGATGCAGCTTGAACTGGGGCCCTAACTTGCGGGGAGCAGGAATGGAAAGACAGGAGAGCAATTACTACTGGGTGACTTGGAGGTTTCCTTCCTAGCTGTGAGTATATAGGTGCATATGCATGGATGAGGCAAAGGGAAGAGAACCAAAATCTGACCCTTTGTGCACATTTCTATCCAATACTGAACATGACCAAATTTTGAAACCTCAAAACATGACAAAAAGAAAATGCCGTCTAGCGTTAACTGATAGGTTAGGTCATGCCTGAGGGTAGGGAGAAGGAAACTGCAAGCCAGCAGATAAGCTGCAGCTGTCAGATCGCTGAGTAACATCCACGTTGGACTATGGTTGCATACAAAAGAAGTAGACAAAGTACCAGCAGATGGCACTCGGGAATATGCAGCAGTGTCTATTATATGGGGTCAATATCATTTTTTTGCAGCGTGTTTTGAACAGGCGCCTCGGCTCTGCACCCTGTGCTGCATGGAGGGAATCACTGCTCTGCTGGGCTCCTGGGGCGGCAAGTCCTCTGCTGCTGCAGCAAGGGAGCAAACCTGGCTCCTGCTGCTACTTCAGGAAATCTCCTGCTTCCTTGCTGTCCCATCATTAAATGTCATCCTAATTGCATGTTGCCTTCTCTTCCCTTGCATCTTCCAGCCCCCACAGTCCCACGGCAGCCCTCCGACATGGGGGCAGCCAGGGAGCTTGTGCCCTGCCCGTGCTGCCTCCGTGGTATTGGTGCAGCTTCCAGACCCCACCCATGGGTGTGTGCACCTAGGTGGTGGGGTTCTGGGTGATGCTACCTATAGATCATTCCTCACACAGTGCAGACCTTTGCTTTGCACCAGATCTTGGCAAGGTTTAGATTTACAACCCAGTGCAGATCAAGGAAGAAATCAAATCAGGCTGTGCATTAATGCAAGTGATCAAAGCTCCTGACATTATTCAAGAAAATCAGAATCCTATCAACTCCTCAAAAAAGATTTCCCGTTAATTTGTGTTGAGCGATTCTAGCCCCTATCAGCCCATTCTGAACAACTGCTATTTAGGGTTTGAAATTCTGTGAAAGGAGAGGACAGGTATTACTCTGGCAATCCTGCCAGCCAGGACTGTGTTATCAGATACAGGGTTAGTATGAAAGTGTGGCAGTAGAAAGTAAATGGGTGCACAATGCACAGCGCTGATATATTAAACCGGAAAGTTAAATGGATCCATGTAACGCATAACATGAACGAAAGCCACTTTCCCACAGATTGGCGTCTTGTAGTTGATTGCAGTCCTGATGAAACCTTTTTCGATGGCTGGAGAAATTCTTGCTGGTTTCTGTAGTGTATGAGCACGCAGCGCAGTCTTTCTTTTTCATAATGGCTGGAAGAGAGAGGACATGGGAAAAACGCAAGTCCATCCTTTGTGCGACTGGCCAGCTGGCATGGTGGAGAAGACAATTTCACCTGGTGCATGGCCATGCCAAAGCTTCCTGCAAAGTGTGCGACCTGTGCAGAAGCGAGCTGGTCCTTTGCTGCTCCCCTACCAGGCTGATGGGGCATGGAGCCAAGCAGTCCAAGCGTCTCACGAGGGAACCAGCACCGTCAGCATGGATCTTTGCCCAAGGTTGCCTGTAAATAGGTATTTTGGGCAGGTGAGTGAAAAACTGGTGGCTGTGGTAGAAACTAGGGCGCTTTCTGAAGTGCTGTGCTTTAACTGTGTGATGCCAGTGGGACATCTCCATGTAGGGGTGCTGCTCACCTTCTGGACCCTCTGGGTTGATGCTAAATCTATTGTTTTCTGAATTTTAATTCTGCAGGCTGCCCAGGGAGTTTGGCACATAATTTCCATTATAAAGATTCTTTTCATGCTCCAATTCTATTACTGTTTTAGGGTTTTTCTTAAGGTTCTTAAACCCGAGGCACGCACATAAACACACAATTCCTTCTGTGTCCATCTCTGATGTCTGAAAAATTGAAACGGCTCATTTCATTTAGTCAAAATGATAGATATCCCTAGCAGGTGATGATCTGTCAAGCGAGAGCGTCTGACAGCAAACAATAAGGTGCAACAGAGGGGTCCTCTCTGAGACTAAACATTGTAAAGTGAACAAACAGCAAAGAGCACTTCTTCCTATACATGATCCCCAAGGTGATGCAGTTTGCCAGAATATTTCTCAAAGAGTCCAAAATGGTGATTGCATTTGTGGATGAAACTATTCCAAGTCAAACACAGACGAGGTGAAATGTGTTTCGGAGCAATTATGGGGTTGTTCCTTTTTTTTAAGGCTGTACATGGAAAGAGACAAGCCCTCAGCTGACAGAACTGGAGCTGGTTTAAGCAGAACCGTGCTGATTTCTGACTGCTGAGGCTGTTTTGTTATATGGTGTGTATGCATATTCACCATTGTATCTGGTCACGTTTTCAAGGCACAGTAAATTGTGCATGTTAAAATAAATTACAGCATTAATGATAATGGCAACGGTCACAATAATAATAGTAATAATAATAATAGTAATAATGGGATGCCTTGTGATGCCGTGAAAAGCCGAAAATCAGGACTCAATAGTTGGGTCTGACTATTAAGCAGGTATTCTTTATTGCAGTGCTGGATGCACAGGGGATCAGCGCTGGATGCACAGGGGATCGCTCCTCCTAATGTGCACTGGATCCATTCTTGACTTCCCCCCCAAGAAAAGAGAAAGTTTAAAAATAAACATCATTTGCCTTCTAGATCCCTTAGAAAGGGGCACATGGGTTTCTACGTTCTGCTGCAAACGGGCAGGTTTGTCACTCCGAGCAGGAGGTGTGATAGATATGGTCCAGGGTAGGCTGATGCCTGTGAAAGCCACTTGGTTGAAGCAGATGGGTCACAGAAGACCTAGTTGCAACGTATTACATTATTGGTTATAAAGACTTTTCGACAAAGATCCAGGTCCCTCTCTCTGAGGCTTTAGAGCTATTGCTTTCTCTTCCATAACCTCAGCCCCCTGCTCTGTNATTGCATTTGTGGATGAAACTATTCCAAGTCAAACACAGACGAGGTGAAATGTGTTTCGGAGCAATTATGGGGTTGTTCCTTTTTTTTAAGGCTGTACATGGAAAGAGACAAGCCCTCAGCTGACAGAACTGGAGCTGGTTTAAGCAGAACCGTGCTGATTTCTGACTGCTGAGGCTGTTTTGTTATATGGTGTGTATGCATATTCACCATTGTATCTGGTCACGTTTTCAAGGCACAGTAAATTGTGCATGTTAAAATAAATTACAGCATTAATGATAATGGCAACGGTCACAATAATAATAGTAATAATAATAATAGTAATAATGGGATGCCTTGTGATGCCGTGAAAAGCCGAAAATCAGGACTCAATAGTTGGGTCTGACTATTAAGCAGGTATTCTTTATTGCAGTGCTGGATGCACAGGGGATCAGCGCTGGATGCACAGGGGATCGCTCCTCCTAATGTGCACTGGATCCATTCTTGACTTCCCCCCCAAGAAAAGAGAAAGTTTAAAAATAAACATCATTTGCCTTCTAGATCCCTTAGAAAGGGGCACATGGGTTTCTACGTTCTGCTGCAAACGGGCAGGTTTGTCACTCCGAGCAGGAGGTGTGATAGATATGGTCCAGGGTAGGCTGATGCCTGTGAAAGCCACTTGGTTGAAGCAGATGGGTCACAGAAGACCTAGTTGCAACGTATTACATTATTGGTTATAAAGACTTTTCGACAAAGATCCAGGTCCCTCTCTCTGAGGCTTTAGAGCTATTGCTTTCTCTTCCATAACCTCAGCCCCCTGCTCTGTTCCTCTTCACTTGGCATGCAAAACAGCTCTCCTTAGCTTTCATTGCTCTTCCTGCCTGTCTTTCCTGCCGAGTTCAACCCCATTATTTTTGTCCCCTCTGCTATGCCTTTTTCTGTCATCTCTGCCCCCTCCTCTCTCTATTTCTCAGGTCTTTCATCATGATCCCAGCAGGTAATTCCTCTCCTATTGACTTCAATGGGCAGTAGATGTGCCCTTGCTCCTGCAAAACCTCTTCTCGTGGTAGGGCCGCAATTATAGTTTTTTGCAACGCTGCCACTTATGCAAAGGGCAAACTGGTATTTCAGATGACCCATTTTTATGAATAAACATTAAACCCAGAAAATAAAGATTGATTCAAAAACTGTCTTATTGCACCAGTTGTACGAAAAATCTGATACGCTGAGGTATCTGTTAATCATGCATAATTGCAATCCTCTTCCATTAAAAGTCATTGATTAAATGTCCAGTTAAGAGCTGCCCAAATATATATGGTGTTTAAATATAGTGGAGGGTGGGGATTTTGATGAACTCATTAATACAGATCTTATTTGTGAACAGTTACAATGGCTTTGCTGATGAAAGCCAGGTTTACTCTTTTGCTTTGCTCTGTAGTTTCCTGTGGGAATAAAAAAGATCAAAATTATCTTTCCTTTTGTATGCTTTTTCATATTTCAAGTGGTTTGGATGGATACCTAATTTGCTTTCGGTATCACACATTCTGTTTTGACATCAGAGGATACATTTTTCTGAGCTTCACAGAAGTTTTACCTGCTCAACTGCCATTAAAGTCAATTGGATCATGTGGCTAAAGCAAGGGGTAACAATTGGAAAATGCACTCCAGGGTTAAACTGCTGTACTTGAGCTATTAGATTGAAAGAGTTATCCATCTTCCAAAACACAACCTGCATTGCCACAGCATGGTATCCCCTATTCATCACCTTCAGACAATTATAGCTGCATTCAGCCCTGGTGTAAATGAAGTGGCCGTATCAATTGAATCACGCAGCTTAAGCCAGACCTGGACCTGTCCCACACAGAGCTGCTGAGTTTTCAGTGCGAGAGAGGCCCAGGGATGGGGTGATCAGCACTGGTTTGTGAGAATCACAGGAAAGAGAGGGAAAAGGAGCTATTGAAAAAAAAAAAAATGTTAAGAGACTCCCATTTGAAAAGTGGATACGGCTATCGCTCAGTGAGATGCAAACATCGCACGCAGCTTGGCCGAAGGAATAACAGGGTTTGTGCTCCTTCCCCACACCTAAGCCTTCAGACCATCCTCTTCATCACAGTGCTTGCTGGCATCAAGAGCTTCAAGGCTGAAGCTTTTCACAAAGCCACCAGTGCTGCGGGTGACACAGCTGGTCACTTCTGCCCTCGGGGCTGGGCATCAGACAACTTTTAAAGACTTAGGATGAACTTCAGTTCACCTTCAGAGCAGGCAAAATCTCACTGTTAAATACGTTTTTGAAGAAGCTGCTCTGCGAGATAGTAAGACGGTTTTCTTCTTGGATTTTTGTGATTGAACAAATGATCACGGCAATACACTGTATTTTTATAGAGTGCACTTAATTGCACAGCAACAGCAGAATGGTATTGGCTTATTATTTTCTGAAACATCCCACCTGAATGATATCCACACAGGCCTCCCAGAGAAGAAGCCACAGGCCTCAAGCAGATTGTGTCTCACTCTCTTAAAATGAGAGAGGCAGAACTAATCAAGGAATAATCTGTAGCCAGCCACAGTAACCAATTAACTAACTCCTAGCAGCTGGTAAAATAACCCTTATGAGAGAAAGAAGGTAATGAGGCTATCATGTCAACTTTACAGTGTGATCCCATGGTATCTGAAAATATAAACCAGTTTTATTCTCATTTTTTGTACATTTTCCAGTCCGTTTCCTACCATAAAATCAAATAATATGCCAATAAATACAGTATTTAAAATTTCATCGCTTAATATTCTAACATTCAGGCTGGAGATGTCATGGGCAAGCCAAAGAGTAATGCACTGCCATACCTGGAAGGAACCAAATTATTTTGCTACTCACAGTGATAACTGCTGAGGTGGTGATGAGCATTGTCCCTGTCTTGACCTGTGCTCTTCCACACCATTGCGTTCACGTGCCGTGCCTTATTTTTGGTTTAGCTTGAGTGTCTCTAAAGGCAAGATCATGCTTTAGTAATTTCTATAATCCTGCTTCTCCTTGAAGATGACAATAGCACAGTACAGGTATTAGTAATGAGCCTGATGTTCCTCCACTGGGAAAGTCCCTGGTGGTAGGGATGGAGGAAGCAGACCTGGCTGGCAAGTATCTCTGTACCAATAACTCTGGAATATCTAATATGAAATTCAAAGCCTTTTCATGCATTTTTGACTGTTTCCCACGGACTTTCTCAGTTGAAATCTCCTTGCCAGTTTCAATGATAAGGGCAGGATCTCTCCCAGCATTAAGATGTCCTCTAAATGACCTGTGCAATATTGATTTTTGGAAATGACTGTAGACTGCATATGATTTCAAGACAAACGCCACTATCGTGATTTCCATGAAATCGGTGAGCAAGGCTTTGAGCGTGGATCTGAACCTAGTGCTGTATGTTAACACATGCAGTGATGCACACCCCGCTCCAACAGACTGCATACCCGTTGCAGAAAGCAAGTGGAAAGGGTTGCTGAAAATGGTGCAGGTTTATTAAAAAATGGGTAACAGAACTGAGATGGAAGGCAGATTTCTTGATTCACAGTCTGCTGCTGTCTGTGATGTCTTATTTCTGCAAGGGAGCCCTGGACGGGCAAAGGTGCAGTATTCCCACCAGGCTGCACGCACAAGATCTGACCTGCGGGACCGAGGCTCCGGCTGACGAACGCTTCCGGTAGGACGCTCCTGACTGAGGTGCTCTTCGGGGTGCAGCAAGATGACTCGGACACCTTCCTGAGCATCGAGTAGGCAGAGGCCGGTGTTAGCAGCAGCAGGACGTGGCCAGAGAGCTGGGCTATGGCAGAGGTGCCGTTCTTCAGGCACAGGGCCAGGCCTGAAGGCACTCCCCGAGGAGCTGGTGCTGCAGAACTGAGCACGCTGGACACGGAGAACACGCTGCTCAGTCGGCAGTGGCAATTGCTGCCGCACCTTTCCTCCAGGACAAAAGCTAATTTACTCGAATCCAGCCACATGCAAAAATGATTGCTTTTCAGCATAAGATAGCATATGCGTGGTAGCAACCCTTTGTGAATCAGCTGAATTGCTCTGCTGTTACCTGCTGGACTATAAATGCATAGCAGGAGGGCTGGAAAGCCTCAAAACCTCCTCCCTTAAGTAACCATATGCCTGGCACCGCACCGAAACGAATGATGGGTCCCCTCCGCACACTCCAATATACTTTTAAACAGGGTTTGGGGATCAGATCAGCAGTTTCTAGCTGCTGGCAGTGAAAAGGAAAGAAAGGAAAAGATTGGCTTGATCTAGTTCAGGTTAAAAATCCCCCAAACATCAGATTAATTACTTTAGAGGCTTTGATAACGTGGCTTAATCCTGTCCACCTTTAGTTCTACGTCTGTTTTTTTATTATTAAACAAGAAAATTACAAAAAATCTTTTTGTCCCCTCCATAATTGCCTTCTCAAAGAAAAAAAATTTGCAGTCAAAATGATTTCAGCTTTCTCAGCTGCAAGCTACAGATGGTCATGGTGTAAGATGTAGCTTCACATCATTACAACAGCAGATCAATAGATGATTAAAATGCTAGTTTAATTTCAAAGCTATTGTCTCCATTTCCTTCACGTCAGAAAGCTTCTCGCACGTGAAGGTAAGCCTTAGCTGGAGGGTGTGTGCCGAGCCTGATGTGCAGAATGACATGTTGATTATAGAGAGGATAATTAGAAGAGCGTTTAATGAATCTCGAGAGCCAGAGAGCTCAAACGCCTTGGATCACAGATTTTATAACCTGTGGTCTTGTGATGAAGGCTTTTTACCACAATTGCCTGCTTTGCTGGTGGTTCAATGCAATTATAATTTAAAAGCATGCAAGAAATATGTCAAAACTATTTGCCTGGCCGCACTGGAATGAGCTCTGCACTGGGACAGATTTTTTTCTTGCATCTCCATTCTGGGAAAGGTGTGGATAACTCCAGCAAAACATCACATCTCTGAGGATGTGTTGAGATCAACCCTCTGCAGGGCTTGAAAAAATGACAAAATTTTGTAATTTCTTACAAATCCAAACAATAAATACGCCATAGAAAGGAATGATAATAAAATTAGTTAATTTAATTCTGTGTCAGCTTCTCAATAGCGAATTGATTCAAATGATAGAAGTTACATGACACAAGTTATGGAATTTGGCATAGGACAAGAGTATCTTATTTATAAAGAAGAATTAATATAATCAAAGTCAGGTCTAATTTGATCTGCAGCTATTATTTTAAACAATGTGGAGAATCAGTATGCATTATTTACATTCAGGCTAGAATCAACAGACTTCAATTTATTTAGTGCATTTGTCCATTATAGTAAAGACATCTGCTTTAACTGGATGGGAGAAAAATGCCTGAGCTCCTCTCTGTATGAGAAACTGCATGGTATAAGGTAATTTTGCTGGCAAACAGAGTAACATGCCATATTTCTGAGCCTTAGCTGCCCTAAGATGCTATCCGTGGGCCTCATCCTGTCACTAACGAAACCAGCTCTGGGGACATTGTCCCTCTGCAAAGAGAAAAGAAGACAAGGAGGGAATGGAGACTTTGTTTGGGTGAAATAAAACAAAATTTTGCGTCAAACCACCCGGGCACAACTTTTCTCTTAATCAGAGTTAATGCCTGGAGGCTCAGTTGGGTATTTTGTGTTGCATCACAAAAACGACAGCTCTTGTCTTCCAGCACAAAGTTCTAGAGGAGAGGAATGTGAGTTTATTTGTGGAAAATAAAGGAAAGAAAACTTAATCCAAAGACCAATATACATCACATACACCATCATTTAATCTTGTGCTTGCCTCAAATGCTGTCTGGAGCAGTGCATTTCATTCCCTGCCAGCTCAGCTCGGGCATGTCACGATTGACCAAGGATGGAGCTGCTGCTTCTGTGGGATCTGTAGCGTTGTTTAAGAGGATGTAAAGGGGTTTTCATTGTTAATCTCTACTCTATTAGATCTTTGGTCCAAATTTTGGAAGAGCATCCCAAGAGACTGAGATTTTGATTTAACATAGAAATATATAGACATATTAGAATCATAGAATCACAGAATCATTTGGTTGGAAAAGACCTTTAAGATCATCAAGTCCAACCCTACCTGTCCACCACTAAACCATGTCCTTAAGCACCTCGTCTGCCCAGCTTTTAAATACCTCCAGGGATGGGGACTCCACCACTTCCCTGGGCAGCCTGTTCCAATGCTTGACAACCCTCTCCGTGAAGAAGTTTTTCCTAATATCCAATCTAAACCTCTCCTGGCACAACTTGAGGCCATTGCCTCTCGTCCTATCGCTTGTTACTTGGGAGAGGAGACCAACCCCCACCTCACCACAACCTCCTCTCAGGCAGTTGTAGAGGGCAATAAGGTCTCCCCTCAGCCTCCTCTTCTCCAGGCTGAACAACCCCAGGTCCCTCAGCCGCTCCTCATAAGACTGGTGCTCCAGACCCTTCACATGTCTTTAATCAACATATTCTTTTCAGTCTGTTAATGAACATTGACACAAACATTCAAAACCTCCCTAATCATTTAGATACTTCAAAACTTCCAGTAGAAAATGCTCAATTCCTGGCTATTATCTTACAGCCTTAGGAAGTCAGAGAGATATATTTATTGCCGCTCTTCACTGGCAACATTTGAGAAGTTAAAGAACAATTACGAAATGAGCAATATTGTGTGGTCACTTGCAATACCACAGAAGTGGGCTTGATGACCCCCGAGGTCCCTTTTAGTCCTCTGTTCCTCATCTAGCAGCAAATGCAATCTTTTTTTTTTCTTCTTTTTTAATTTAGAATCGTTTTTCTTGAACAACCTTGCAGGTGCATTGTGAAGATAATAAAGTCAGAGAAGGTTTGTTTGCCATCCAGCTGGCAAGCGTGGACATCCAGACGTGCCTCTGAAAGCCTTCGCTCCTGCATGGCGGCTTCAGGCATGTTGCTGTGACCTTCCTCTTTGCCTTGGACTCAGCCATGAAAAGAAGCCCACCTGCCTGACCATCTAACCAGTACATTGACTCTTGGAGGCCGGCTTTCTTTTCCCAGGCAAATGGTTTGGTGTCTCTGACTGCCAGCCCTTCACAGACACCAGGCTCACTCTGCACGGGCAAAAGGATCATTTCGCGGCCGTTTGTTTGCCATCATGCTAAAGAGCTGAAAGCTTTTTAGAAATGCAACCCAATTTAACAGTCTCTGCACCCTGGAAGGGCACTTTAGACACTTTATGTGCTGCTGCCCCCAAAGGGGAGAATTTCACTCCTTGGCAGCGTGGTCTGCAGGTTCCCCGTAGGAGAAGGTGTTGGGAGACTCTGGTTTCATTTTTTAACTGCATTTACTGGACAGCTGCTCCTTATCGAGTCTTCCATGCTCCCAGGTGCTGGTTTAAGAGAAGACTGCGCAAGAGCTCAGACCATGAGGAATCTTTAGTATAAAACTGGGAGCATTGGAGAAAACAGCTTTGCAGGGAGGGTTAAGGTCTGCACATCTCCACCATGCCATGAAGAGCGGCTGGGGGCTGCAAAGTGGTCCTGCGTGCCCGGTTTGGAGAAGGCACACAAACCTGCGCCTTCCAGCAGCTCCTAGCGAACGTGCACTACAGCTGGCTCCAACATCTGAAACACAAAGATCCTACAGAGCCTAAAAAAGCACAGCTGGGAGGGTCTGCAACTGCTGGATGAGAGCATCTATCTCTGAAGCTGTATTTCGTAGGAGAGGGGTTTTTGCTCTCTCATGTGCTGGAGACGTGCATATGCTTTTCTGTTCAGCAATGGTGATAAAAAGTATTCAGTCTCTTTAAAGGGAAAAATAAAAATTGATAAATTGCCCCGTGATTTACAACTGAATCAAATCACTGGTGCATAATTTTCACAGTTTGTGCATAAGTACTGTCAGGAAGGGAGAAATTGGCTTTAGCACTATCATTAAAATCTTATGTAATGAATCAGATGAGGTATCAGGAAATGGTATAATATACTTTATTTATTATCAGCTTAGATGAATAGATTTTTTGGTGTAACTACAGAAATGTTGAGTGGGACTCAGTCACTGTGAAATCTTATTCCTGCAGACTTTGCCAGTCCGTTTGTGCGCACCTGGGCTACTGCAGTTTTCACTGTAATACAAGACAAGAAGAAAGCCTTACAAGTTGCCCCCCGTGCCTTGTACAAAATACCTTCTCCCTCTGTGGGGTTTCAGGACAGATATTGAAGCTCCATTTTAAAATTTGCCCTGACCTAAACAGTGTCTGAAGGTCAGCCCAGACTGTGGCTTTCCACTAACCAGCAGAAAAACCCTTTGCAGGAATTGAGACCATTCCTAAGCAACCTGTAAAGGGCGATGCAACATCTTCAAACATGAGACGGCAGGGGCCAATTATTCATTACGTGTGAAACACTGAGAAAGCAGAGTCGGAGTTGCATTGAAGGAATTATCACATTTCCTTAGGAGAAGGAAGTGCATGGGTAGCCTGGAGGGAATAAGGTCTTTTGTTGCCAGAATTCCCACTGAAAGGAAAGGATTGGAGTTTTTGAGGATCTTTCTCATAGAATCATAGAATCACAGAACGCTTTGGGTTGGAAGGGACCTTTAGAGGCCATCCGGTCCAACCCCCTGCAGTGAGCAGGGACATCTTTAACCAGATCAGGTTGCTCACAGCCCCGTCCAACCTCACTTGGAATGTTTCCAGGGATGGGGCCTCCACCACCTCTCTGGGCAACCCCTTCCAGTGCTTCACCACCCTCAGCGTAAAACATTTCTTCCCTATATCCAGCCTAAATCTGCCCTCCTTTAGTTTAAAACCATCACCCCTTGTCCTGTCACCACAGGCCTTGCTAAAAAGCCTGTCCCCATCTTTCCTCTAGGCCCCCTTGAAGCACTGCAAGGCCGCACTAAGGTCTCCCCGGGGCCTTCTCTTCTCCAGGCTGAACAGCCCCAACTCTCTCAGCCTGGCCTCGGAGCAGAGGGGCTCCAGCCCTCGGAGCATTTTTGTGGCCTCCTCTGGCCCCGCTCCAACAGCTCCATGTCCTTCTTGTGCTGAGGGCTCCAGAGCTGGACGCAGGGCTCCAGGTGAGGTCTCAGCAGAGCAGAGCAGAGGGGCAGAATCCCCTCCCTCGACCTGCTGGCCACGCTGTTTTTGCTCCCTCTGGGCAGCTGTCAAAGCCCATTTGTCTTTGCTGCTGGCATTGTTCAGGCGTACACAACTTCATAAACAACCTTCAAGGTCTGAAGTATTTGGCACTGTTGGAAATCATGTTGAATGGGTTGTATTGCTTACCTTTGCCATCAGTAATGCATTCATTATTACAAACCACACAAATCATCAACCAAATCATGTCTTATGTCTGTCCAGAGGTCAAAGTGTTCATCTTGCTGGAATGAGTATATTTTTATACTTCTGAATAAGAATGTTCATTGCTGAGTTACTTCAAATACCCACCAAACACTGACACATACAGTAAATTAAAACTGATTTATAAAACCACACAGGTTGTGGTTCATCTCCTGTAACTTTGGCTGAAAAAAGTTAAATACCTTTCCCCAGCTAATCATCTGACCTCCCTTGATAATGAGCAGGAGAGTCAGGGACCTCCGGAGAAGAAGTCATCCTGCCCTGCAGGCGAGTTATCCATCTTCTAGACAGTGATCTTGGAACCGCACAAATTGCTCTGGGACAAAACCTCTCCCTGGACTCCCTAAAGAAGATAGATGCAGATATGGCACAACTCACACGCACACAACTGTCCCTAAATTTCAATAATGTTTTTTAAAGCTGCAAAATAGAGCCCTTCATGTTAAGGCTGGGAAAAAAAACGTGTCTCAGGGCCCTTGGGACAGTCTTTATCTGTTCATCTCAACACGTGTCCTCCTAAAATCATGCAACGTTTTTCTCTGTTTCACTCACGGGATGGACTGCTCTCCACCGGCTGAGCAGATATTCTGTATTTTGTTTCCTCTCGTTTCGCAGTGTGTCAGCCAGGCTCGATTTGCTCCACACATTTCAAACCTTGCTCTGAAGACAGAATTATTAATTTCCTGTAGGCTTTTTCTCTGATGCGTTTTGCTACAGTGGCTGAACAGTTCACAAATTCAATCTGGCTATTTTCTTGCCACCTCAGTGAGATGAGAGGCAATTATTAACCCTTGTTTTCAGACAGAGAAGTGAGGCACAATGAGATTACATTTACAGTTATTCACTGAGTTTGGATACCCAGGCTAGGACACCTTGGATCGGATATTTCAGGGTGCTTAGCTGGATTTAGCACTTTTTATTCAAAGTGTAGCTCCCTCCGACTTCAGCTGCCGCTGTGACTACTCGGCATATTTGCAAACTGCTCGCCGGGGACTCACCCTGGTATCTAGAAAATGAGGGCTGCATAAACAGTGATCACCTGCAGAAAGTGTGGGAGCAGAGCTGATTTGATGAAAAAGCATAGATCCCAAGTGCATTGCAGAGCCTGATTTTAGGAAGGTGGTGTGAGGAGAGAAAGTTAAACCAGAAAACGAGGTACCTACATCTTCTCTTAAGTACCTTAAATCTCAGCAGCCCTCATTCACAGCACAGCCAAGAGAAAAAATCCGAGACCAAGGCTGATCTCCTGAATCCCACCTCTGTTTGGGCTTACTCCTGAATCCAGCAATTTGCATCCATCTATGCTCTTAATTTGCTGTTTTCTGTCTAAATGTGCCCTGAGACCATGTGCCAGCATGTTCAGGAGAGGAGGAGGCAAAGGGTTGCTGAGATTGCAGCAGCCTTGTGCGGAGGGAGAGCCTTCATCAGGAAACACCAGAGACATGTTCCAGCCTCTTGGCAGCCTGATGGGATTTAAATGCATGCTCCCTAAATCCATTTGGTTTTAACAATCAGGCTTATCAACAGCTAGATTTAGATAAATTCAAAAACTAGTTAAACATGAATTCTCTAACTGAATTCTTCCTTTCGAGAGCCTCACAGATACTGTTACAGAAAATGCTGTGTATTGGCAGAATATCTGTTCAGAATCCTTTATTAGGAATCATGGATTACATTTTCTAACAAAAGCCAAATCCTATTATGCTGTTCCTTTATTTACAGCTGATCTTTCTGGCTTCAAAAACAAGACAAAGCATGGATGTCAAGGATCTCTTACCCAGAAAGCATTACCTTTTCTCTGTGAACGTGATATTTTAATCCATAAACTACATCATGCGTATGTGCATTTCAAGCAACAGTCATTGATTAGCAACTTCATGATATGCTTAGTGTATGACTTGTCCTGTTGATTAATCTCGCAGCAACATTATAGCATCACCAGTATCACAATGTTGCTAAAGATAGCATTGAAAAGATCACAGTCCGGTGTTGCTAATGTCTTATAAATAGAGATGATGCTAGAAAAATCTCCATTACCTAATTTACAAACATTTCAGACAAATATACATGTGTTCTGCAAACTTGATTGACCTGATCAGTCTGTTGGAAGTTATAATGTAGGCTTTGTTCATTTAAGCTGGTCCAAACTGTTTGAATGAGTCTGGGAAATGGGTTTTTCCTATCATTACTCTTTCCTTCCCCTTCATTTACTCTGGTCCCCTCATGCCATGCGGTGGTGTGGCCTGGCAGTAGAAACATTCTTCCCTGTGTAGTTGAAAAAAACCCCACAAAACGGCCTTTCAGTGCTTCAAGGGGGCCTAGAGGAAAGATGGGGACAGGCTTTTTAGCAAGGCCTGTGGTGACAGGACAAGGGGTGATGGGTTTAAACTAAAGGAGGGCAGATTTAGGTTGGATAGAAGGAAGAAATGTTTTCCACTGAGGGTGGTGAAGCACTGGAAGGGGTTGCCCAGAGAGGTGGTGGAGGCCCCATCCCTGGAAACATTCCAGGTGAGGTTGGATGGGGCTCTGAGCAACCTGATCTGGTTAAAGATGTCCCTGCTCACTGCAGGGGGGTTGGACCAGATGGCCTCTACAGGTCCCTTCCAACCCAAAGCATTCTGTGATTCTATGATTCTATGAAAACCATATGCAATTCAAAATAAGTGCTTTACTGTGAAGTGCCGGTCAGCCAGGGCGAGGTGGTACTGCCATTTCCATGCATTCAGGTAGCGAGATGCCTTGATGGATGTTCACTGGGCTAAGCAGCAGAGGTGTGGGTCTGGGAAGGATCTCAAGGAGTGCAGATGGAGTTAAAAAATGGGTGCTTTATGGCAGGACTAAAATAAATTTTTCTTTAAATGCAATAAATAGGATGGGGCTTCTTGCAGCCACAGGTTGGACTGGAGAGGCCAAGCAATCTCCTGTATCATCCTCAGCCCACAGAGATCTGCTTGGATAACGGTCGGTCAGCTCCAGCTAGCAGATGTGGGGCTGGCTGGGAGGCTGGGACCATGATGAAGGCTAGCGTGAAAGCAGTGTTGTGTTTTGGGGGACTGGTGCAGAGCTCTGGGAAGCTCCCCAGAGCATCCCTGGAGTCCCCTTGCAGGGTTGCAAGACTCCACGAGCGCTGCTAATCAGAATAACTACACCGATGCCCACGGGCTATGCTGATGTACACCACAGGAGCTGCTGGCTTTACTGTGCAAAATAAACCTCTGCTTCCTTGCTTACATCCCATCCAGGTGAACTTTCTTCCCTGGGAATATTCTGGCAATGAGCCATCACGTTTCTCCCGTGCCCAGGGAAATGCTCCCCGTTCCTAAGCGTTCATCATGTTCTCAGGTCATGCTGTGGACAGGGGGAGGCAGCCAAATCAGCTGAACGCACTTTTGATGCAATGGGGGTATTATGTGGTTTATTGCTTTTAACTGTCCCTTCAGGGGGCTTCCCCAAGGGGATTAATTAGAGCATGAATTACAGCCAGAGGTCAGATCATAGACTGTCTCAAAGACTCAGATCTTTCTGTCCTTGCATAACTACAGGAGCAAAGGGAAAGAAAAGGAGGGTTTTTTTTCTGTTTTGAAAGTCAAAACTTGTTAACAAAACCCACCACTGATAAATAATCAATGTTTATTCCAAAGGCACAAAGAGAGATGAGGTTTGTTAATGCTAATTGCTGATGAAAACTCCCAACACTGCCAGCTTTCTGTACTGGGGCATGAACGACATGAAGGTTGTGCATCAGTCAGGGGTATTTTTCTTCAGGTTTTTCTGCAAGTATTATTATTATAACTCACAAAACCAAAAGTCTTTGGAAAAGAAGAGGAAAGTGAGAGTAATGGCGAGGATCTTTCCATTTGTCTTACGTCCTGTTGTGTTTCCAAGTGTATCACCCTCAGATGTACTTGGAGATAAAAAGAAATGCCAAAGAGATGAAGAAACCTGGACAGTGGTTGGGCGCACCTTTCATTTCTTTTTTCATTGTGCTTTTTTTGGTAAAATAGAAATGAGAGAAATGAGTCTGTATGTATCAAGGAAATCTGCATGAATCCAGATTTAAGTTTTATGCCATGGAAAGCCTGGCACCCCAATCACCCACAATCACAGTCTTTGAGAGGTGTCTGGGACAAGAAAAGCAACTACAGCTTGAAACAAAAACATGCTGATACCCCACTGGAGTTGCGGGTTTCTCAGCTTAGTCCTTGGGTTGAGCAGCCTGCCTGACAAAATTCACCCCAGGAAAATCTTACAGAGGAGTCCAACATGAGATTGCTTCTTGTCCTGAAGGAACATTGTTGAATTTCTAAGCTTCAAAACTCTTGGCAAGGGGGACTACCCACTCCTGGAAGTAGCACTCTGAAGGGCTAAGTAGTCACTGGGTCAAAGTATGTGTCAAAGAAAATATTCTTCGGGCTTCTGTTGGGCTCTTTTCTAGAAACTTTTGCATTAGCAACCTGGTTTTAGAAGGCTTTAAGAAAATATGAAACCGAGAAGAGTTTTTATCACTCTGTCACCAGGGCGCTTTGCCAAACTTCTTATACAAGCACAGGCAAAACATGACTTTCTACATTATTTTCCAGTGAAAAGTGAAATGGCTTTATGGATCTTTTTTTTCAGGATGGGTGGAGGGATGTAAAAAGGAGCAGTTGTAGCCACTGACATGTGAAGGTGGGCTGTAAAGAGTAGAAGTAGAAATCTGTTCTGAACAGGTTTAAGCGATAAGAGACCCTACAGGGAACCATCAGGATGGACAGAAACTACTTTCTGACAAGTAGACTCTGGAAAAAACACAGAACAGAAATGGTGAGAAGATGCCTAAGATAAATAAATGCAAAAAAAAGATATGACAGCTCTGTGTAGTCAATGTATCATGGAGAATATATAGGGAATAATTATGCATTGGCCTGGAGATGAACTATGGAACAATTGATTCTGTTTTTTTTTCTTGGCTCTTACAAACTCTAAATTCATAGTGTGAGTCCTTGAAATCAGCCAAGGTTTTACAGCACAGTTCCATCAGCCAGTGATGCTGCAAGACAGAGATGAGGCTGTTATACTCTGCTATGAACTGTGTGGTCAGGTTACTGGACTCAGTTTGAATGGAGAATTAGGAAAGGGTCACGTCTGCTCCCTCTGGGCTATGTTAAATACAAGACACGATCGCATGCAACAGCTTCACGTTGGTACCAGCCCTGTACCTACTCGTGGGCAATAACTCAATTTCCAGCTCTTATCTAATAAATTATGAGAAGCATCACCTTCCTTCCAAAAGGCTGGAAGAAGCAGACTTTGCTTTTACATTCCCTCAATTCTGCAGATTTTTGGACCCAATTGTTCCTCAACACAGTCAGCGGTAGTTCTTGATTGTTTCAGATTAAATAACACCAGAATTTCACTGCTCATTACTGTAAAATTTGCCCTCACAGCAACCACAAGCAAAGGAACACCACAATCACAAAATTGAGCCATCGTGCCTCTGGGTTGAATATTTTAAGGCATTTGAAGACAGGAGCACCCTGGGAATTTCATATGCACTCAACCTGTCAAAACTCCCACTAAATACAGTTGCGCACACCTCAGTCATGTTAAAAAATAGTGTTCGATAGTGCCGTGACTAATATGGTCAACAATAACTATACACATGGACAAAGTAATCACCTCTTAGGGTTATCCTACACTGGATGGTCAATCTAGGACAACATAACAGGATTTTTGGTTTCCCCCATGCTGCTTCAGCTGCCTTCCAGAATCTTAATTCCCCTTAGAAAAAGAGTCCATCAAGAACTGAAGCAAAGGCACTTCATTACGTTTCCCCCTGGTGATGGTGTCTGTTCTTTCTAAAAACTGCTTAGCCAGTGATCATTTTATTGAAAAATAAGTGGATTTTTGGGTTTGTTGTTATATTTTAATTAGATATAGTGTGTTACAATAGTCCTTCAAGGGATAAACAAGAAGACTTATTTTTACACCAGTCTGGGTACAAACCTGCCCTTAACATGTTCCCCCATTCCCATTAACATCCTGCTCTCCAGCACAGTAACTGGACTGTTCTCTATAATTTTTTTCCTAATTGCACTGAATAGTGATGACAAAACCAGGCACTGCAGTTTGGTTCCTCGATGAAATCCATTTTTAAGCTCAAATATTGGTTCCAATTCAGCTTAATTCTTCCTTAAAGTCAAAAGTGCTTTTTCAAGCATGAACTATGCTGAGATTTATCACAGCACTGCCGCACAAAGGCTGATACTTCATGTCTAAGAGCGGGCTTGCAGGATGGACTGAGCATATTCCCATCTCACGCCAGTTTGTTGGGGTTTTTTGTTTTGTTTTTGTTTTTTTTGTTTTGTTTTGTTTTGTTCTGGTTTTCCCCATAAAGCACAACACTGCTTGACTGTGCTTTAGCAAAAACAGTGAAGACTTTCTTCTCTCAGCCTCCCAACCTCACCTATCTATTTGGGACAGGTTCTGCTTCTAGAAGGGAGTAAGTGGGACTTATACTCACCTGATTTACCATCTAGATAGTCAGATCAGATGTGATCTTCCTCCAAATACCATCACGAATAACTGTTCTTTCAGCAAATGACGTGTTTAACTTTAGACACATGAATTATCCCACCCCTCTTCAGCAAAATATCATAAGCAGGTGCTCCGATCCTGAAGAAGTTGAGTCTTTGCCTGAATCAAGCATGAATATGCATAATGGTTGAACAATTTAGCTTTCGGTATAGGATTATGCAAATTGCAGATTACACGCACAAATGAATTGCCACTCCTTGATTCACAATTAATCACTTCAACCGTTTCTCCATCTGCTTTTGTTCCACTTTTATCATTTCTTTCATTTCTCTAGTATATCAGTCTGCACTTTTCCGCAGGGAAACAGTCGCATTAACTCAGTCTTGTAAACAGAAAGCATCTCTTTTCCACTACAAACTCCAAACTTTTGGAAATGCGAGATCCTATTTCTCAAGGAAAAACTTTTTCTCTGAATTTAGCAGATAAATTCCTCTCCTCTCTCTAGGTTAGGGAAATTCCCAAAGGAGGCTGGTGCAGTAGCAGAGGTGATCAAGCAGAGATACTTCAGCCCAGGCAACAGAAGAGGCTTCATGCTAAATGCAACATGCAAATAGCATTCGAAGTCAAAAAAGCTGGCTGCATCAGAAAAATCATAGAATCATAGAATGCTTTGGGTTGGAAGGGACCTTTAGAGGTCATCTAGTCCAACCCTCCAAAATGTCATTTAAACCTCAGCATGGACCTGTCAGGCCAACAGTACCGCGCTAAGATTTGTGATCTGCAAACTATCCAGAGAATTAGTTGATCAGTATTTCAAATTGCAACACATTGAAACTCTCTCTCCTCTTTCTCCTAACTTATCTTTGGCTGCTTCACCTCTGTGATATTTCTAATCCGCCTTGAGTTCTTCTTGTGCTTAAGTTCACTTGGCCCTTGCAACTGAGGCTCTCAATGTTAGCCAGGAAGGTTCAGTCTTTACTAGGATGAGTCACTAATAATAATGATGGTAGGAGTGAGGGAAGAGTGGCATCTTGGCTGGAAAATGAAGGTTTGGGGATAATAACTGAGTGCAGTTAAGGCTCAAGTGGTTCGGCAGCTGGCTCAGCACACCCGTTATGGCAAAGAGGCTGCTGCTCTGCTGTAACTAGCACAGTAATTTACCAGTAGGTGCCTGGTATTCAGCGCACATCTTTTCATCCGTACGGAATAACTGCGCATTTGTTCAGGGGTTGCTTTCTTAAAGTATGAGTTGCTTTGATTTGTTAAAGTAGGGGTTGCTTTCAGTTAGCAAAGTATAGGTTGCTTTGAGTTGTTCAAGTATGGGTCCTCCTGGCCGCTGTGGAAGGTGTGAGTGGTTTCTTTTGTATTTGATCAAAGAAAGAGCAGTCATGGTAGCACCAAAACATCATGGGCAGCGTTCAAGGACTTGCACTCATGCAGGCGGTGCCAACGAGCACCGTTGTCTACTCGGATTGACACAGGGCACTGGAAGGATTGGTTCACATAGACCACTGGCTCTGCCAGCTTGCCACAGGTTCAAAAGTTTCTGATAGAAACGGCTGCATCTTTAATGCTCAGACAGGTCCATTCGAGGTGCCAATTTTCCCCTCAGGCTATATTCCCCAAACTCCTGAGTCATGCGGCACCTGCGATGGGCACCTCTCCCACCATGGGAGCTGTTAGACTGCTGCCAGATGGGTGTCTCCACCATACAGAGGTTTGTGACACCCAAGGCCATGCATTGCAAAGTAACGCTGGAAAATGAGAAGTAAGGGTTATTTTTTTTCTGCTTAGGGGGAAGTTAAATCGCTTCTCTGCTTCCAGATGGTGAATAAGTTTTCAGTAAAGCTTTCCGTAAGAACTTTCACCTGCTTTCGAAGAAAAAAAGGAATCAATGCATCTTTCTGGCTACTGTCTATATTAATGGTGGGAAAAATTGTACTTATTGGTATATCAGTTACCACAATTAACTGACTAATGGCCTGACATACCCTTCTGTGCTCAGGTGATTTGGCTATTGGCTGCTTTCATCATTTCTGAAACGTGTGAGGTGGCCTTTCCTATAAAGGGAGGAGTTAGGATTTTACACGGACATCCCCTCTGATTCTTTGTGTTACCCCAAGGAACACAGGGTACCTAACGAAGGTCATCTCGGCTAGACTTTTGTTATTAAGAGGATAAATACCTGTGGGGTTATCTCTTTTCTCTGAAGTGATCAAACTGGTCAAGAGTGCTGAATAAAAGGTAAGGAATATTCTTCCATTTTTTGGAAGTGCTTTTGCATTACTACAATGCAATTACGAAGTGCCTCAGAGACTTGCGGTTTAACTGCCCTCCATGACAAAGAAATGTTTCTATGTCAGGCTTGCAGATGTCAAAAGTCTTTGGAATATCTCTTGGTGAGAAGTTGCTGTAGCCCACTCTCTCCTTCTGCAACCACGAGGCGGTCAGCCTGTTCCTGTCTCCATGACAACCAGGATTTTAGAAATCACCTCAGTGCCTGTTTCAGATGATGCTTCATCCTAAACAAGAAAGAGACAATGGCAGAAAACGTGCATATCCCAACTCAAGAGGCGTGTCGGCTAAAGAGACTTAAGCAAGCTGTATTGAAAACTGTATTTCCTAAGAGTGCCTTCCAAATAACTTAGACTGGGACGCCCATGACTTGCACTTGGGTAGATATCCTTGAAGGGAATTAGGGATTGCAGATGCCGAATTGCATCACTATTTTAATACATTGTAATTCCAGACTGGAAGGTTCCACAGGATCTACAAAATGCAGATTTGCTAGATTTTCCCTATTTTCCCATTCTATAGGCACTCCGCTTTCAGAATTGAAGAGTCTGATTGCTCATAGGTAAATAGTACTTTTTATGTGCCTAAGGTTAAAAAAAAAATATCTTTTCAAGATAATGCCTCCCATTCAGTTCTGAGCCCTAACAATGTTGTGGCTGACCTTCCATATGGCTGTAGCGATCTTACAGGAGGTTGTGAAAATCAGTTGCAGATCTGAGAAGTAAGGTCACAGACTTAGAAGTGAAAGCAGATGGATCAAAAATCCCCAAATGATGCTATTGATGGCATCTCTTGTCCTGGGGCATCCGATGGCTGCCGAATCAAGGAACTCCTGGAGTAGTTCCTCCAAAGTTGCAAGAGTGATAAAAGGGTGGCTGTGACTCTCAACGTGAGATGAATTGTACAGCATGGGAAGCAAAAGAGAACACTGAAAGATAAATGAACTCAAATGCAGCCATGACTTTGAAATAGGAAAATAAATTTATTTAAGAGTGGGAGTGTTAAAATGAATTAAACATAAAAACCCGCCAATTCATGGAAGAATTAACAAAATGCTTTATATCCTGTCGCCATCTACTGGATTTGAGCTGCAGCAGGAGAACACGGAGAGAGCAGATCGCGGAGGCTCTGGGGGCACTTGGGGAAACGCAAGGACAGATACAGAGCGTGGAAACCCCTAGGCCACCAAACCCAAGGTCATGATCACGCATGCTGCAGTTTGTCAAAGAGCTGTAAACTGCTTCCCATCCCCACCATCATGCCAGGACACAGGGAGGTGGCTGCTGCACAAAAAGAAGGTGTGTGGTTGAGTTTCTCTAGTGGAGGGCAACTGTCACCAACGAGGTGTCCCCTTGCCAGGGTCACCCAAGGAGGTCTGAAGGGAGGATGAGTTTTCATGTCAGAAGCTGGCTTCTCTGCACTCATGGCTCCCAGGGGTCCATGGGCACGCTGAGTGGGACATCACTGCTGTCCCCACTGCATGTACTTCTGGAGTTTCTTCTTCTAGCAGGGAAACTGAGAAACACGAATCAAAAGGCTTTTTGGACCAAATAGATTCGTCTCCTTTATTTTTTGAAGTGGAACCTAAAAGCTTTGTGCTTTATTTGCCCCAAAACATAAGAAGAGAAGAAATACAGAGCCATGCTCAGAAAAGAGTTGGTGGCGAGGCATTGGCTTCACCCACGGCCCAGTGCTGGAGATCCCGGGTGGTTCCTCTCCTCTCTATCAGAAACTGACCCCATATTCCCCAGGAAAGCACATGAGCTGTCCTTCTACATGGTATTTGTGTGAGCAGCAATACTCTTATTCAGTCAAAATTAAATCCTAATCCATCAAAATAAGCAAACAAGCACTGGAAGGCCCTTCACGGAGCGACATTTAAACCCTCAGCTTGGAGAGCGGACTTGCTCACTTTCTTTGTCCTAGTGACCACTTATTAAATATTTCACACAGTCTGAAGCAATCTCAATAAAAGTGACTGTTCATCTTGAAAAGCCCCTCTAGCTAATAATTATCTCTCTAATTAGAGCTAAGCTCATTTTCAAATCTAGTCTCTACTTACTATAAGGCAGGGATTTACACCAAGATCTCCCAGGCTCTGGGACATCGTAAGGATGTTCTTCCCCACAAAAATTAATCTTTTTTCCTGAATAAATTATTGTGATAATTTAAGATCAGATAAAACAAACCAAAACACCCCCCCACACACAACAACAACAACAACAAAAAAGATGCATCTCATGCAATTTTATCTGCCTACAAGCTAGACATCTATTTAAAATTATCATTTACTTTTCCTTTATAGATAATGGAACAAAATAGACACTGCCCGAAGATGATTCATCCCACCTATTTAAGGCATTTATCCTAAACTGGAATAAACTGCCCCGTCTGGATGCTGATCTCTTTCTGTTAACTTCAGAAGGAGCTGTTGGTTAAACCAGACCAGAACTCCTGGCAACCGACATCAGGTTTGAAGAAGCCTACAGAGAATCTTTTTTTTTTTTCCATTTTAGTATTCACTGAAAATATTTCAGAGTGTAATTGTATCCTGATGAAAGGTTGATTGTATATGCCTGTAGTTCTAGATGAATGAATAAACTGTTGATTGGTTAAGAACAACAGTGTCCTGGTGTGAGGAAAGATGATGGAAAGTAGACCTGAAATCAACCTCATCTTCAAATTAGTAAACTAGTACTCTGTAGTCTAAATTGCATTCTATCTTGATACTGTCTCTAAAATGTAGCAAATTGGAACACCTAGTTTTTAGACAAAGTTTCAGCTTTTTAAAATGTAAATAAAACCATGTCTGATTTGTAAAATTTGCCTTTTTCCACCCATTCTTCTCTCCAGGGACAGACTCCCTCTTTATGCTCCTTCCTACCTGTTCTAGGCTCTGGGCCAAAGCAAAGCTGTGTTTGCTTTAGGTATCCACTAAATTTCCAGAATAGTGTTTTGCAGGGTCAGAAGCATCCTGGGTACTCGGTCTGCGCAGAGACAAACCTTGCCCTTTGTCAAAGTCCACGGAGCTATGTACACTTACACAGATCTGAATTAATCCTGAGAAAAATTTGGTCTTAAGGTATATCCATTTACCAAGAGTTCACTTTACTGGGAATCCATCCTTTTCCTAAGAATATAGTTTTCTACCACCGATGGCTAAAGGATTATCACTATATTAATTGTCTGCATGTGTGACCAGACCGTCTGTCTGGTCATTTCTTTTTTTGTTGATTTGGGTCAAATATTCAGTTTATTTGTGAACAGGAGAATGAGTACACAGATTTTATATTTTTACAGAATATTTATTTTAATTTTACAGAAAAGTATTTTATATTTTTACAGTACACAGATTTTTATATTAGCTTGCCTTTCAGATGTGTCTGGGCTGGATCTTCTATTGCCGGGCCAGCCTGCGGAGCAGGAGGATGCCATACTGCCAAGGTTTTGCTGAATGGTCTCCTGCCTCCCAAGCATCCCTTCAGGCTAAGAATGACGTTTGGAGGTGCAGGCTGTTCCGAGTGACAGCACTGGGGAAGGGAATCTAAAACCGACAGGTTCATTCAGCCTAAATACATAATTAAGTCCTCAAGGGATCTTCTGATTTTGATTGATTAAAGGCACTGTCACTTTTATGGGTCGCCATCTTAGGGTAGCTATGGAAACATTTGAAAAAAAGGGTCCTGGTGAATGGGTGGGCTCTGTAACGTAATTTTCTGCCTAAAGCACAGATTGCCTCACTTTCAGGGATCTGTGTTTTGGGGGGGATGGTTTGACATACTCAGGTATAAGGGGTTAAACCCTCATGGGTTATGGGGTGAGCTGGATGCCGATTCGGGGGATCCTGAATCCTTCTGCTGCATCAGCATGAGCATTGGGTGAGACAGCAGAAGTTTGCCCCTCTGTTGTTCTGCCCTCCCTGAAGGGGATTGCAAAAAAAATTGATGTAAATATCGCAAGGCATTTAGGGTTTTGAGGCACAAAGGTGCCATGTACCAGCTGCTTGCAGATTTAATGTGGATGAGTGTGCAATAGCTTATCCCTGAGTGAAAACACTTACAACATATATGAAAGGGGGAAAATGTGGGACCACATATACCATACAAAGCCCGGATTAAAGTCACTGACATAACTTTCTCCTTAATACTCCGTCTAAAATGCTGACCTGCCCCTTTGATATCTTTTTACCTTGTTAAATGTTTGCAAGCCTTTCCCTCCAGGGACTCAGAGGTCAGGGCCCATGTCCATGCCCCTGTAATAACTGCTAACATGACGGGTGGGGAGTATGAGAAAAGTGGACACGAACATTCTCCTACTATTAAGATATTTCTTGAAAAGGTCATTCAAACACTAACCCTGAAATTATAGCCATCCCCAGATCTCAGAAGGAGCTATTTACAGAAGAGGAATACACCCAGTAGACGAGGGATTTCCATCATTTAAAATCAGGTGTGGTTTCTCTTCTGACCCTCGAGTGGCCTAAGTATCAAACGTGTTCTGTGACCTGAAAGCAAAAAAGTTGATTGAAAAACAGATATTGGAAAAAGGCAAATAGTCACACCAGCATGTATTCATACAAAACTAAGGTTGTTGAGGGGAGAAGCAGCTTTGCTTTTGGTTTTTTATTTCATCAGAAGACGGTCCCATAATGATTATCCCATAATCCTCTAAATTATACTGCATAATAGGGCATTGTGAGAACGAAGGCAAGCAGAGCATCTACACTTACCCTGGAAAAGGTTATCACTCTCACTATTCGAGCCTTTATGACTTTTTTGATATTTGCAATTAGAAACTCAGCACTGATTATGTCCTATGCACCAACTAGTATATGTCAAGGTCTGATCTGGGAATTGAACATGTGCTTAAGTACTTTAATTTTTTAAAAATTTTCTTTTACACTGGGGCCTAAATCTTTGTTTTTGTAAACAACCACGGCCCTGATCTAACGAAACATTTAAGCTTCTGCTTTCATTTAAGTACAGAAAGAGTCCCACTGAAGTCCTTTCAAGTTAAGCAGAGATTGAATCAAGACGTAGACCATTTAACTAATGGCACATCCCACCAGATGTGAATGCTGGTGCACACAGCATTTGCTTCTGCTTTCAGCCTCTTTGTAAGGCTAACTCCATTGATACTTTCACATCGATGAGCTTGCCGGTCTACCCAACGAGGCTGCCTGCCTGAAGTCAAGGCTGCTGTCAACATATCTAGTCCAATTCAGAACAATTGCTCTCAACCTGCATTTAGCTTTGAAAATTATGCTTCTAGTTCAGACAAGAAGAAGGGCTTGTATGCCTCAAAACTTCTCTTTTTTCCCTCCTTATCAAAAGGTTTATTAAAAAAAAAAAAACCAACCCAACTTTATTCTTCCCACAAACCTTGACTTGTTACTAAACATTATTGAGATGAATTCTAGCAGAGGCCGCAATTAACTCTTTAACTGTTAAATGTGGAATGTAAAAGGAGGTTTTGGAAGACCTTAATGAAATCCGGGGAGGGCTCTTCAATATGATATGGCAACACATAGCAAGGTCATCAGCAATAAGGGGAACATGGTAGGAATCCATTAATGCATTACCTGGGATACAGTGACACCAGAAAGCAGACAGAGGTGCAATTTATAACACGATAATCCCAATTGCTGGGCCAAAGCAATCTGCCTCCAGTCTACAAGGACTGTAATAAAGTTACCAGAAGCTGCTGGTCTCTCTCTTTGTCCACCCAGGAGTTAATCCTTCCACACTGAAGCTGGGTAAAACCATCGCTTTTCCATGGAGTGGAGGCACTGCATGAAATCCCCATTCTCTGGTGTTTGCCTGATAGCTCCATCAGCTTGAGAGTCAGGTAGGTTTGTTTCCCCACTGATCCTTCTGTCTCCAAATTATTGGCTCTGACATTAAAATGGATTTAGTATAGTTCAAGGCCTGAATTTTCAAAGCCCTTTGTCTTCCGTGAGGTGGAACTCCCTTTCATGTAACGAGGCTTTTAGAAGTCCTTACTGCTGTGGTGACGTCAGATCGTGGTTTTAATTTACGTACTGAATGCATACTACAAGCATTGTAGTTTTATTAGAGATTCCTTTGCTCTTTTCACTTCACAGAATCATAGAACCATAGAATGCTTTGGGTTGGAAGGGACCTTTAGAGGCCATCCGGTCCAACCCCCCTGCAGTGAGCAGGGACATCTTGAACCAGATCAGGTTGCTCACAGCCCCCTCCAACCTCACCTGGAATGTTTCCAGGGATGGGGCCTCCACCACCTCTCTGGGCAACCCCTTCCAGTGCTTCACCACCCTCAGTGGAAAACATTTCTTCCTTCTATCCAGCCTAAATCTGCCCTCCTTTAGTTTAAACCCATCACCCCTTGTCCTGTCACCACAGGCCTTGCTAAAAAGCCTGTCCCCATCTTTCCTCTAGGCCCCCTTGAAGCACTGCAAGGCCGCACTAAGGTCTCCCCGGGGCCTTCTCTTCTCCAGGCTGAACAGCCCCAACTTCTCTCTTCATCCCTGAATCTCCTCCCTTTTCCCCCTGTACCTGTCTTATTCCACAAATTTTTAAACACTGTTAAACATTGCCTGTTTAGGGCTCTTGCCTGCTGCTGTCTCCATGCACTGCGGCTGCTTTGCGGTGCCTGGCACCCAGACAGGGTTGTGGGAGGCACTGGGTCACCAATCTACATCTGGCCCCACAGCTGTGGTGGGACCTCACAGACATCGTTTGCTGTGAGTCCCTCCCATGGCCTCCCAAGGACCGGGAGACATGTCCCCTGCAACCTGTGCTCGGCGAGGGGTGCTGGACACTTTTTTGGCACACCTTACCCCAGAGCCCAGCAGAAGTGGGGGGCCCTGGTGAGGAACCAGTTGGGTGGCTGTTGGCAGTGGTTGAAGCATCGTACACAGTCCTTCTCCTTCCTCATGGCAGTCCAGCAGATCCCAAGTCCTGGAGGGCCCCATGGCCTGCTGTGCAGCTATTGAGATGCTGACGACAAGGATGGGGTGGGATGGGATGGGATGGGATGGGATGG
>VYZW01014880.1:0-16824 GCA_013401315.1 Balaeniceps rex
GACCAAATCTGATTAAATCAACATTGTAACTGAAAATTTTAAAAGGTGAAATGGATTAATTGTTTATGAGAATAGTGTATATTCATTTATGCACCATTCTGTTAATGTCTCTTCATTTTTGGAACCAGTCCACCTTCCTCTACACTAATTTGTTCTGGAAGGAGAGGAAGAAACACAGCACTTTGGCTTAGACTGAAGTAAAGATTCATTCCAGAAATGAAAGATGCAAAGACAAGATCTTGTAGAATTTCTTAGACATCTGCAATATCATTTCTTTGACCTGTTGCAGATCCTTTACAGTCCTGTGTACAGTTAGGAATGAGTCAAGGGAGAGAAACCTATCCCAAAGTGTTTCAAGTCAAAGATCTAAAAACTGAGGTACTCATGTACAAAGCAGACCTGAAAATACTGGAGGAAGGTATGGAGCAGGTGATCTGGTGACATGCACAGCTTTTATAAGACAAACTTCTCTGCAATGATTTAAAAATACCTCCTACTAATTAATTTTAGCTTTCTCATTATAGATTCATAAATTCTGTGGCCAGAAGCATCACAACAATAATCTGTGAACCAGGGCCAGAACACAGCTTTATTCATCTTTCAAAAACACAGACCTATTGGACAAAAACTAAAGAACACCTGCACATGAGAAATCATGCCACACCATCCTTCCATTAAAAAAAAGGAAAAAAAAGAAAAGACTAAAACTTCATATGTAGTCCAACCAAACCATGGAGACATCAACAGCAGCCAAAAGCAGTGAGACATCAATGAGCTTAGAGAACAAGAACTAGATTAGAGGTTAGGTTTAAGGCTCCATGGCTTGTCTGTTTGGAAATTTTCTTCTTGTCAAGACTGCAGCACCAGTGCAAGAAATGGACCCCGTCTTATGAGACAGGGAATTCAGGCAGGTTAAAGAGGGACTGAACTATTTGCTACATTTGTGCAGTATTTCAGATACTGGCCATGAAAAAGGTGTCCACAGTATTTCCACGGAATGATAAGGACAACAAAAATAAATGCATCACACTGATTGCTGATTACCACACTATAAAAAGTAGCCAGTTATGCGAATATAGGTAAATCACCTCACAGAGCCTCACATAGGCAATGTGCGCAAACAATGAAGAATCTCTCCTAAATAATTTGGGAGTTTATGTCAAAAAAGACCAGACAGATCTTATAGGCATGCCACCTTTTCACATGCATGCAATTTAATTATTAATGATGCAGCCAATTCCAGTCTCTGCTAGCACGTCACACACCATTGCAAAACACCTTTGGTCTCCTCATACAAGTTGTCTTCTGGAGTCAGGTTACTCAATAAGCTAGTGAAAACCATGTTCTGATGATAATATAATCACCCACATAGTTTATTGCTCACACCTTCTGCCCCCAGAGGGACGAGGGGAGAAAATAGGAAGAGAAAAAGCAAGAAAACCCGTGTGTCAAGATAAAGACAATTTAATAAGTGAAGAAAACAGGAAAAGAACAAAGTGATGCAAAGGCAATCGCTCACCACCACTCATAGATGGACTGGTGCCCAGCCAGTCTCAGCAACAGCCATCTCAGAAGACAAAACCCCACTAGTTTTCCACTGCTGAGCTTGACATTATATGGTATGGAGTACCTATTTGTCCAGTTTAGGTCAGCTGTCTGAACTGCGTCTCCTCCCAGTTTCTTGCTCACGCCCAGCCTACTTTCTGAGGGGACAGTGGGATGAAAGAGAAGGCCCTGATGCTGTGCAAGTACTGCTCAGGAATAGCCAAAAGGCTGGTGTGTTTTCAACAGTGTTTTCATCGTAAATCCAAAACACAGCACCATTTGGGATGCTATGAAGAAAGTGAACTCCCTCCCAGCCAGATCCAGTAAAGCAATCAACACGCAAGTCTATTTTATGGATGATATACAGACTTGATTCAGGTCATTGTCACATTGCTGTGGCAGACAATTTTAGACTTAAATGTGTAAGATACACAGAACAAGATGTTCTGCTAGGAAAAACAGAGCTCCCCTGCCCACTAAAAGAAGGGACAACTCTCTGAAATTTGGTCTTTGCTTCTTGCTTTGCTCTCCATAGTGTTTATGAGGACAGACAAGTTCAATTCTTGAAAACAAAGTTATGCCTTATCTCAGTCATTCCCGGAAAACCTGTGCTATAATCAAGTTAGACGTTCTGTTGACTATAACCTACACAGCTTTACTTAAAAGGCACAGAATAGAGGAGTATTGTTCATTTAAATGATGCCTTACATTTGTTTGCAACATAAGTATATTTATAAGTATTACTGAAGCTTGCACTGGTGCTTGTAGACATGAAAATTACAGCAGCAAAGTTAGCATCCTCATTTGAGTAACAATACACTTCACAGTGATTGCAACATGGTTAATAATACATGATTCTGAACTATAAAAAATTTAACAGCGTAGAATCAACACTGATCATACAAACCAAATACCATTCAAACACAATTAATTAGACCAACTTTTTTTTACAGTAGAACACAATTAAATTTACTTAATTTAGTCACATAAAAGCTCTGATCATAATTAAAATTTAGACCTTTTTAAACTTAACTTACAAATGCAGGGTGGCGTAAACAAGAAACAAAACCACTTACTGAATCCCAAGAAAACGATGTAAAGGTTTGGCTTTATTCATGTATTTGCTTCTTTTTATAACAGCATGATCAAAGTTGAACTCTATAAAACTGACTCTACAGAAACATTATTCTGAAGTTTGATTTTTTACAGTGACTCAGTGACTTAAAAATCAAATTCATAACATTTTCCTTTAATTAATCCCCTCTTGTGTCTCTTCCCTCTCCATTCAGGAATTCAGTCAGGAATTCACTCATGCCAATCTAGGCAAATACTTAGCACACTCTTTGTTTTAAGCATATGCTTTTAAAAGTCAGCCCCAGCATTTCCGTCTTATACACTTTCACAGGTGCTAGAAATGCCTGCCAAGCCAAATGTTTGCCTTCCCTCTGCACTCCATTGTCTGTCACACCAGCACAGCCTCGAGAGAGGTGAACTATCTCTGAACTTATAGAGATGTAAGAGGCCTGGAATGAAAATGAATATTTGTAATAAGGTGACAATAGAATTTTTAGAATATGGATGTTTAACTGAGAATGGGTTTCACAAAGCATCTGAGAGATTTTTGGTTTCCATGCTATTACACAGGGCCAGTTTTCAGTCACCAGTTCTTCAGACCCTATCTGTAAAGCAGAAATAAAGGTTCGTTCCTAGAAACTGAGGCAGTAAATACTGTCTTTTAGCTATTTGTGAGGAGTCAGGGACCCAAGACAGACAGCCCTCAAAGGACAGAGCTATCAGACAAGGATATGAGTAAATATTTAGAGGTCAACAAATAACAGGGTTAAGCAAAACTGAGGTAACTTTAGATGGGACAAGGTGACAGAAGGGTCAGCAAATGTTCAGAAGTGTAGGTACCAGACTACTGTACTGCTAACAAATTTTACTGCCTAAATGTTCTCAGTACATTAATTATTTGTTTAAGAAAATGAACAGAAACCAACTACACTGAAAAGCAACATTTTCTTAAATTACAGATCTACCAAAATGGAAATTGTTCCATTAAAAAAGAATTTAATGCAGATTATTAGTTACAGAGTGAATTATGTAGCCAGAGAGCTGTCACAGTAATAAGACAACAGATAACAAGAGAGATGAGGTGTACCAGATGTAGTTAAGGAATAAGTTAAAAGTATTTAAGCAATCCTCTTCAGGAAGGCTAAAAAAGAGGAAGATCCTGGCAGCTTTACCAAGGCTTCTTAGGTAAAATGTAGAGCTGTCCAAAGCAACACAGTTATTGTTGAGACTTCCCTATGCATTCAAAGGTGCTTCACATAATCTTTCAGAAACATTAGAATGTCACTTAACACAGATCATTAAGTAATTTCTAGATACTCAGTGGACATTTATATAGCAATCTGGTAGGCAGAGCCTTCTTCAATGAAGACCTGTATTTTTCACTTTCTTAAACCTGAAAGGACACAGACCCCTACCATCCATTTCCAAAGCAAGACCTCTAACCACTCATTAAACTATAGTTTGATAGAAGCATCCTTCCTGTGGAAACAATACAAAAAACAACACAGACACAAAACTGAGGGTATCAGAAAGATGTCAAGCGAAAGGAAGTACAACAGCTGGATGTGACTAGAGGTTGTAGGTTGTACTGGTTGGATTGTATCCCAGAAACCTAAGTTGCCTTTTAGGAAGATGGACCTAGTGTAGCTATGTGTAATTTTCCATGTACAGCCCACCTCCAGAACATGAAAAAAATGCATTATTTTCTTCTCTATTTCCAAATAATTATTAAAACTTATGAGTTCAGAGGATTCAGGAATCTTTTGTATGCCTCTGTGTACTGCACCAAATTTCTACTGATGTATATTCTCTGCTTTTTTGCTCAATATTCTCTCTTGCACCATGTCTGGAATGGCTTGTAATCCATTTATTTTTTGTCTCTCTGAAGCTGCTGTCTTCTATCCTTATCTCCAGACTATTCAGCAGTGGCTCCCACTGGCCTGTGCTTGCGTTTATCTGTACTGACCTGAAGGGTTTCATCCTTAGATACCCACTCCCACTTCATTCTTGTTCTTCCTTAGTCTTTCCAGGCAACTGTTGCAACGGACTGCAGACCTCACATACCTTTTCCTTCAATATAACCAGCAGCAAGGGAAGAAGCAGGAAAGAAGAATAAAAAAAACCCCTCTGTTTCCCTAAAAGCTGCAACTCAGAAATGATGATTTGCATTCTTTATGCACTACAGTAACCAGCAAAAGAGTATTTCTTTCCAGAGCTGCCACAGAGGTCTGGGTTTTGGTTCTCCCCACCCTATTTCCCCTGCTTTACCTTTTTTTTTTTTCCCCTCAATAGTGTGCAGAACCAAAATCAAGAAAGGTTAATTCCTACAAAAAAGTTAAGTGCTACCAATCTACTTTTGGCTGGAAAACTGTTGTAAGCCTTCATACACTGCAGCAGCTTTCTTGGCAGAAATAATGAGAATATCTGGCACTTACTAGATGTTAAAAATAGGCCAACTTCCTTCTTGAAATGAAAAGCATTGACCCTAAAAACATTGCAAGTACCTTGGAGCTGATGGACAGCCTGGAAACCTTTATGTTCTTGTTATATCATTTCTCTCTCTCTAAGCACAAGTGGATATAGTACATTATATTCATACACTTTACATAGGATTTAGATCACAAGACTTGCAGGTGTTTGGGGCTAGAGATTGCCTCTGGAGAGTGTGATAGAACTCTTCACTACACACACTGACTGACTCCTGCTCCCTTATTACACATTACAAGTGCTTACCTTGTGTCGTGGTTTAGCCCCAGTCGGCAACTAAGCACCACGCAGCCGCTCGCTCACCCTCCCCCTCCCCGGTGGGATGGGGGAGAGAATCGGAAGGGCAAGAGTAAGAAAACCCACGGGTTGAGATAAGAACAGTTTAATAATTGAAATAAAATAATAATGATAGTAATAATAATAATAATAGTAATAATAATAATAACAATAGTAATTGTAATGAAAAGGAGAACGAGAGAGACAAACAAAACCCAGGGAAAAGAAAACAAGTGATGCAACCGCTCACCACCCACCGACCGACACCCAGCCAGTCCCCGAGCAGCGATTGCTCCCCCCGGCCAACTCCCCGCAGTTTATATACTGAGCATGACGTCATATGGTATGGAATAGCCCCTTGGTCAGTTTGGATCAACTATCCTGGCTGTTCCCCCTCCCAGTTCTCTGTGCACCTGGCAGAGCATGGGAAGCTGAAAAAGAAAGTCCTTGACTGGTGTAAGCACTACTTAGCAACAACCAAAACATCAGTGTGTTATCAGCATTCTTCTTACACTAAATCCAAAACACAGCACTATGCTAGCTACTAGAAAGAAAATTAACTCTCTCCCAGCTGAAACCAGGACACCTTGTGAGAATGATAACTAAGATCTTTAAAGGTAGCAGTTAAAAAGGTATTTTTAAAGGTATTTATAACAGGTACACACACCAATTACCGATGTTGTCAGTAGCAGCTCAAAGAGCATTAAAAAATGTGAACAAAATAATTAGCATTTAAATGAAAATTAGTTGTAGATTTTTTTTCATTTCCACTTTCAAATAATAAAATAAAGCTTCAATATTCAGAATTACAGGTCTGTATCTTTTTTGAAACGGCAGATTTTTGTTCCACTGAAGTCAGCTGGAATTTTTCTGTTAACTTGAATTTCATCAGAAGCAGAACAGCTCCCCGCCCCCCCACTCTTTCCTTCCTGCCTCCAGTTCCACTTATCCTGTAAGGAACTTTCTGCCTGGTACATGGCATTCTGCATGTATGCCTCTTAATTCTTTTAACAAAAGAAAAATCACATTTCTGAGATAAGAATAAGGCAACTTTAATTCATGTGCTGCCAGGTCAAGCAGGAATCGGCAAAAACTGGGTAGTGAATATCAAATCCCATCTAATGATTAAATAATTAGACTAAATTAAATTAAATAATATTGAATAGTCTGTGGTCTAAAATGATGCTCATATGAACAATTTAGAGCCATGTTTATTCACACAGAAATTTCCTATCAAGTATCTAACATAACTCAGGACACTTACCAGGAAAAACAAGGTGCAAAGAAAGGCTTGTCCTTTTTAGTGTATAGGGTTTTTTGCATTAATTTCTCCACAAGTCTTAAGACTTCTCTGCCTGGCTGAGAAACTCTTTTTGTCAATGTTGAAAACTGCTCAAAATAATCTTTTTCTAATAGTCTTGATGAGGATGAGATGATGTGATTTTTCTGTACTAAACCTACTAATGTTAACTTTTTGCGCCTCCCTTTTATAAAGCCTTCTTATATCTGGTCTTTAGTCAATACACCATAATGTTCTTGCCAGAGTTACTAAATACTCAGAAATATAGATGGTTCACATTTCCTTAGTCCCCAAGGTCTGCTACTTTAAACACTTTAGCCATCTCCTCTCATCGTCTTCTGCAGATGTCAATGCAGATGTCAGTGTCTGAACTGATGTGTGCAATGGGTCCAGACCCCATCTCACATAACAGATGCTATCAGTAGCTCCCTCCCAGCACCCTTCTCCTCTACCCTTTCACACTCCCTCCTCCCCCTTCTCTTTGAAGTCTTGAATTTTACTTCCCTTCCTATTTCAATGTTTTGCCTCTTTGTCATTTTGTTTATCAGGAATATTTTTATCACCTCTAGAGTATGGACTTGAGAACCTTGCATGCATACAGGAGCGTGAAATGCATAAGTCCCAGGGACATGGATCCCATCTGTCATTTTAAACTCTCCGCTTGAGTGTCCAAATCACCCTACTGACTTCTTTCCTGGCTATTTGCCCAGCTATTTGCCCTTCCTGGGGTTGGAGCAATGTGTGGAATTTTCAGCTTTATTTTCTCTGCTGTTTGTTTGGTTGTTTCTGATTTGACTTATTACTTCAGGCATCCTCTATGATTTTTATAACCATTACATTTCAGATTTATAGTATTTCACCATTCTATAGCCTGTTTTTGTAGTCTTGGCCTGAAAAGCAACAGTGTATTCGTAGGAGATCATGATCAGGCAGTACCTGGTTGAAACGTGTGAAGCTCTACACTAATGCAGCAGTCCTTTCATTTGGTTATACACTGTAGGAGTAGGGTGAGGAACTTCTGATCACAATTCAGGATTTACTGTTACATTTATTTTTATTGTATTGTAATATTGTAAAATATTATGTTTACATTAATCATGCTGATATAATCAATATGTCAGCTGATATGTGCTGACAGCTCCTGGTGATAACCAAGCAGCAATACAAAAACACAAGTAGCTTAATCCTATTCACGAAGTAAGGTATGGTAATAAATACACTGCTTCTAATAAAAAAAAAAAAAGCAGCTTTTATGTGAAAACATTTATTGGTACAACTATGCCAAGTAAAAGAAAAAAATTACAGCATTAAGTGGCATTTATCCTAATAGAACTGTTTTGTCATAGATCAGAATTTTGATTACAATGTATCAGTTTTGTGGAGTTTTAACCACCCTTTTGTATTTTAGATGACGTCATTTTTCCGTATTTAACACAAATATTGAAAATATGTTATTCTTCTTTGTCTGAGGTATTATCTTTTCCTTTTTATCTCTTACTGCCACCTGACACTAACATTCCTACACCCTTTTTATATTGCACAACTTCCAGGGGGCTGTTTTTTACAATATATGAATCAAATACAGCATGCAGATGCATTTTTGTAAAAGGATGGCATCAACATTTCTTGGAGATATTACATTATCTTTCTGTATCTTTTGTTCTGCTCTCTTTCTTTGCTCAGCTTTCTCCTATGCCTGACTGTGCCTTTCTTTTTTGTGGGTAGTGAACTCCAACAGCATCCCTGAAAGAATATTCAGAATCCTGAATGCTACTTCAAGTTAGTTTTTAGTGGAGTTGGTCTTCTGTACCGTCCTTCAAACTGACAGTTGAAAATGTATTATGAAACCATCAATTACCTTTTCCCTCTCCTGTTATAGACTTACAACTACTTATGGCAGCATCAGGGTTGTGCAAAGACAGTGGGATACTCTTTGTGGAATCAAAGCTAAGACAAACAGTTGGATAAGCTTTAGAAACAATCACCATATAGTGCTGGTGTTCTTGAAGACAATAGGTTTGTCACAGTTTGTATTCCCTCACTGTTTGATACATCAATGAAAGTAAGCAGAACATTCATGTCAGTAATATAAACATTCTAAAGTAAAGAAAAACACTAATTGGGCCACTTCAAATTTTCTGGTGTAACTTCAGGTATGGGTTTGTCAACATAAGCGGTATTGTTATTTTGTATTTATATTGAGGATCCTCTTAAAATGTCCAGGCAGGATCCATGAGAGTCTTGCTGTTCTGTAAGCATTTTACCAGGATTCAGAATATTAGTCCTAGCAAGGAAGACTATAATTTGATGAGTAAGACTCGTAAACAGTAATAGAGAGGAAAATACAAATAGAGATTAGAACTCACATTTTCTCATTCCCCCATCCTATATTGACCCAGTCAGATTTTCTGACCCACAAAGATTCTATTTTACTGACATGGATGTAAAGTGCTTGTTGAATCCCCCCAAAACAGTTAAAGACCGACAAAGAAGATACTAGAAATTAATCCCAAGGAAACAAAGCACTGATAAAAGCAGATTATAAATAACTTCATCTAAAGTTTGTCATGTAGCCATGTGTTACAACAAGTAGATAAGAACAATACATAAAGAAATCACATATTATTGCAATATAAAGTTTCAGCTTTCTTTTGGGGGAGAAAAAAGAGCAGAAGGTATACCATCTCAGTCCACAGTTCTTACCACCATTATTTTGTCAGTTTTACAGAAGTATTTGTATGAGGCAGTTGGTTCTGGTCAAGCCTGTTTTAAAACTTTATAAATTAAAAGTCCCAGTTCTGCATACTTTTGAAATTTCTTGTCTGTGGTGCTTCTTGCTATTGTATTAAACTCAGAGTGACTAACATCAAGTAAGCTTACACTGTCTGTATGTTGCTTGCTCATGTTCTTCTAAAGTCCTGTACCTCAGACTTATAACATTAGTTCCTGTAGTAAGATCCACTAAGATTAACACCATATAGTAGATTTTCATGTTAATTAGCAGCAAACTCACATTCATTTCACTTCATCCACTGCCATTTCAATAAAAAAACCCAGGTCTTATCTCCACTAGTGATGACCATCAACACTTCCAATGTATATAACAGCTATGGACAAGCCATCTCTAACCACCCTGCCCTCCTCCCTGTTCTAGCATTTACACTGAGCTGTTAAAACAGCTTAAGATTATATGTTTTCTTGAAATAGGTAAGTTGCTAATAGTAGAGTATAACCTCATGTTTAAAACTGGTATAGCCTACCAGCGCTCTTGAGGAAACTAATCAGCCATGGGATAAAAAAAGGTCCTAGTATAAATGAAAAATTTTAAAAGAGAGGAATAAGAGGATGGAAGCAAATAGTTGTAGTGGGTGGAGTACATCTTAAAAAAGGAAGTCAACAGTGGAGCTGCACAAGAGTCCTGTGCTGTTCAAAGCATTCAAAAATGGTCCGGAAAAAAAGTAAGGAGTGAGCCACCAAAGTTTGCTGGTGACACGAAAGTTATTAATGTTAAAATCTATATAGTTATATTAGTGTTATTATAACAGTGTAAAAGCTATAGCAGAGGCAAGAACTGACTGCAGAATTACAGAAGGCCCTCATGAGACATAGTGTGGGCAATAAGCTGGCAGATGAAATTCAAAACAAGAGAAGTGGTGCACATGAGGAAAAATAACACTAACCTCACACATCATCATGTCATCTGAAGTCACCCTTCATGAGTAATCTTGAACCTGTGACAGTAGCATGGTCACACAGTAGCTCAGCGTTTGGTGGCAGTCACAGAGCACGTAAAATGCTAGGAATTAGGGAGAGACTGAAAAAGCACTTTGAAAACAGAAACACTGAAAGCTACTAACTGCACAAACTACCTCTGGGTATTTCTGTGTTCTTATATAGTTTTCTGCTAGGCAATTTACAAAAGTGGCCTCAGAAAAGACAGTAACTATCCAATGTCATTAACCAAATATTTCAATGTGATTTATACTGTCTTCAGTGGACACCTTTATTTTCCCTCTGCCAAGCAATAACTAATACTCTGTATTTTTGCTGGAAGAACTTGCAGAGAAAATCTGTGACAGAAGTTTGTGTATTATATATTAAGAGCACTTTTTTCCTTCTTTTTTAAATGCAGTTTTCTTCAATTTATACATTCCAGCCAATCCTGAAAAACAGCTCAAATAGCACACAGGAAAACCCATTCCTTTTTTTCCACCAAGGTCAATAAATGCTAGCACCTGAGTATTCCCAAGGAACTCTGGCACCAGAATTAATTTTAATCAAAGACAAGAGCAAGCTTACCTGCTACCTATATGGTTGGCTCTCTGCAGAGTCCAAGGTAACAGTGACATATATCTTCCTAAAATGTGAATATGTGCTTGCATCATTAGAAAAAAGAATCTGAAAGATTACGTGTCCTCCTTCTACTTGCAACACCAGCCATACAAATCCTAATGGTGTTGTTTAATTTTTAAATTCTATTTGGCATGCTCCAAAGAAACAGATGTAATGGGGGAAAACCCACAAGATAGCAATTTGTTTGCTTTTGCAAGAAGGGTCAAGAAGCTGTGACCATTTCTGAGATCTCAGAAACAAAAACAGTTAAGACAGCCTTGTACTTTCTTGTATCTTCTGTATTTTCTTGGTGGGATTTTTTCACCACAGTCTGATTGTCCTTTAAAAAGTAGATTCCAGCTTTAAAATAAGTCTTAAAGATACATTTTAGCAATTCCATTTCACTGATTGAAACCATCAGGAAAACAAGGAAATGCTGAAGTGACCAAAACACTTGTATCTTAAGCTACATGATAAATTCTAGTATGAAAAAACATACCATTCGTACCACCTCCTACATTGTTTAGCTAGTTTAACAAATGTAAATTAAGTACTTGAAGTCAGCAAAATTAACTATAATAGACGAGGCTTACAAATGAATAATTCTGTACAGCTGCCATTTGCTCAATATTATAAAAGCGCTCTTAATTTGATTTAACACATCTGTGAAGTGACTTCATTCTATAGATTTATTATCTGAATTTGCATTTTTTTCTGCTTATGGGAGGGAAAAAAGAGCCAATTTCACTTGGAAAGTCTCATTTTATTAGGCTGTTATATAAATCTCTTCTATAGTGCTTTGTGATGCAAGTATCAGCACCACCAGTGAACAGGGTTCTATGGTAATTAGGGATAAATTAATAGATCTGAGTGACAAACCACTAAGGTTTTTGGTTTGCTTTGTGACTCCCCTCCCTTCCCAGTATACCCCTGGTTACTTCTCTACTGTCGATTTCGAAAACCTAGGCAGGTACACATGCTTGTATGATTCATTAATCTGATTAAAGTAGAGAGAGACCCTCAAGAAATGCTACCTTGTTTCAGTGATTTAGCAGTCTTCGGTTATTTTGGGTGCAAGCCCTCTATCCATTTAACAAATAATGCAATCATCCATGATCATCTTTCCTGGTGCAATAGTTCTGGTTTTTACCTGGTATAAGTAGAAGTAATTTCATTGGCTTCAATAAGGTTAATGCAGAGCAGTCTTAGCTCTACCATACTATGGTCAATATTATTCTGGCCGCACAGCACCTTTCCAATCTTAAAAATAGCTTAGTTCTAACTAAAAAGATCATAAAAAATAATAAATAGAGGAAAAGTTACCTTTTCATATCATTCATGAAAGTGTGAGCTTAATGCCATGAAGGACAAAAGGTCTGTAAACATATTTTTGATGTTACTGCCAGACTGTAACAGGTCACAAGGTTTTTCATAAACCTGTAGTATGTGTATTGCATATCTGAGGAATGAAAAGCTTCAAAGCATATTCACACACAAACTATCCAATTCAGCATGGTTATATTTATTTCATTTCAATTCCTTAAAAGTCATACAATGTTCATTAATTATTTTAATACTGTCCTGGTTTCAGCTGAGTTAGAGTTACTTTTCTTCCTAGTAGCTAGCATAGTGCTGTGTTTTGGATTTAGCATGAGAAGAATGCTGATAACACACTGATGTTTTAGTTGTTGCTAAGTAATGCTTAGACTAGTCAAGGACTTTCTTTTTCAGCTTCCCATGCTCTGCCAGGTGCACAAGAAGTTGGGAGGGGGCACAGCCCAAGATAGTTGATCCAAACTGACCAAAGGGCTATTCCATACCATATGACGTCATGCTCAGTATATAAACCGAGGGGAGTTAGCCAGGGGGCAGTGATCGCTGCTCGGGGACTGGCTGGGTGTCGGTCGGCGGGTGGTGAGCGGCTGCATCACTTGTTTTCTTTTCCCTGGGTTTTGTTTGTCTCTCTCGTTCTCCTTTTCATTACAATTATTATTATTATTATTATCATTATTATTATTACTATTATTATTATTTTATTTCAATTATTAAACTGTTCTTATCTCAACCCGTGGGTTTTCTTACTCTTGCCCTTCCGATTCTCTTCCCCATCCCACCGGGGAGGGGGAGGGTGAGCGAGCGGCTGCGTGGTGCTTAGTTGCCGAGTGGGGCTAAACCACGACAAATACATAATGACAGACTCAGAAAAGGAGTTCAACACCTATGTGTCACCTAAATTTTGTCACTGCAGTGAGGCAGTTGATGAATGATGTTGGAGGCATTTAGTACCCGTCTACATGGACAGCAAATCAATTACCAAATTGCAGAATATTCTGAGTAGGTCTTACAATACCCTTTCCAATAAGCCATTCGTCATTCCATGGAATAATTCACTGACCATATGGCAAGAGACAGAAGGAGAAAGCATGGCAATAAAACCAGCGGTTATTTCACTCATCTTAGCAAAAGATGGCTTAGGTCTGAGTCCTATCTCCAGTGCAGTATAAATATTCACATATGGTATAGGATCTAAGCTTTATTATTATCATTTTACTATTAATTGTTAGACTTGAATCTGTTCTGTTACTTTCCCAAGTACTGGGTTCCCCTAGCTACTAGGCAGAAAACTTTCTCCATCTCTCACTTGTTACAAGCCCCCAAGTCTTTAAGGCTTTTTTATTCTGTTTGCGTAGCTTCCTTATACAACCCAGAGGAAAATTATCTTTAAATCTATGAGAAACTTGAGACGCTTAGCCTCATGTGGTAAATTTTTTCCCTCACTCACTTTTGCTGTAGCAATGGAGCAAGGTCAGAAGTTAATATCAGTAAACTTCTGTGGGTGCTAACAACACAGTCACAAATCCTGGTCTTCTATGGTGGTTACACAGCTTTTCATTTCAGAGATTAGCTCCAGCAATTAGAGAGAACATCTCTTAAAGCCTAAGACTAATCTAAGGGAAAAAAAAAAACCTAAAGCTGAATCTATGAAACCCAACTAAACTGAAGGCAATTCTAAACAGTTAAAGGTCTTTTTGTTCTAGTCCTTCTGAAAAGCTGCTGCCCATGTTTGAGTGCGGAAACTTGTGTCACATTCAGTGCAAGATGGACATATATTTCAAATGAAAATACATTTACCAAAATACTCTTGTAACTTCTATAAGACTTTTCTGCCTTTTGCTTGTACCACTTGACCATGAAAATATATAAAGATACTTAAGGCCTCTGGAATTTTCCTAAAAGTATATGATATGGCCATAATGCTAACTATAACTCTAGAATATGGTGATTATCTGTTACTTATTCTCATCTGAGAAGCGGTCATGTTGTATAGCACATAGATATGCACAGTCATATTTCTAAACAAATACATTATTATGGAGGAAAAGCCAGGTCTAAACAGCAACGTCTGCACTTAAACAGTGGACCAAACATTATCTAATTTTTCCTAGTGTTCTGCAGCCTGTACACATTTAGTAGTTATTTAGATTTTGATCTATAGTCTTCTTTTACCGCTTTACTGCAAAATGGAAGACAAGGTTGTATTTGTTATCATCAATTGTATATGTCTATATACAGAAACAGAGGGAGGAAAATAGATGATATTTCTGTTTGGACACAAGGCTCTGCCATACAGACCATCACCTTCATTCATGATCAAACAAATGTTTCACAAAAGACCTACTGAAGTGGGAAGATTTATGGTTGCTTCCTTAATACTATGTACTTTTCTATGCAGCCAGTTTCAGCATAATAAGTAAGAATGAAGTTTCTTGATGTTGCTTGAATATTTTTGCACATGATGAATAAGACCCTTTTATAGTCTGGAAACAGTGATAATTATATTTCATACACTCTGCACTGAATCTATAATTCTCATTAGACATACAAGCTCTTCCACAGTATTTCAGGTAATGAAGAATAACCAGAGCCATGCTGCATTAAGAGGTTCATTTTTCTATGAAGCAATAAACCATACAACATTTACATTAGTGACTCTCTGAAACTGCATGCAGTAGACATAATAGCAGTAACAACCATCCATCTTGTGAATGACAGTGACGGGTGTTGCCCAGAGCTCTAAGCAACATGAACATCAAAAAGCACTCAGTCTCTTAAAAACTGGTCAGAAATCATGCAATGGGATCCTGAAATAATCAATCATTCACGTGTATTTCTTGTACATGCTGAAGAAAGTTATTGAGAGAGCTTAAAGTATATTTGCTTTGAAGAAGAAATTTGATATAGCTGAATAGATAATAAAAAGCAGCTGAAAAAGTCTAGCAATACCAGGATGTTTGTACAAGCTAAAGTCTCATTAGGAATGGGAATACAGACACTTATACCATTGAAATTAGTATGTTGTGCTTGAATGTTATGAATTGTGGGAAAGCTCTGAAGGACTGGGAGAGAAACATACTTTTTTTCCCCCGTTTAGAATATTTTCTTTTTGTGACTAAGACAGACATCCAAGTTTGTTTAAATACTTAATGGGATGATATAAAATTCTTCCTTTTCTATCCCCTACCACTTATGTTTTACTGAATAAAACTGTTGTGGGGATTAGATTCCTTGCATCCACATCTGCTTACTGATGTGCAACTTATAACTATGGTGTATGTTCAGTGTCCTGCAAGGTCTTACATAGCAAAGAGATCGTAGGAAAATTTATGCTCTCAACATTTAAAAAAAAAAATTAAAAAGAAAAAAAAGAAAAAAAAAGCAGCTTGTACAACATTTTTATATTTTTTAAGCAAGCCTTCTGTTCCTGACCTGTAATGTGGATTCTCTTCCAACTTAAGGAACATAAAACATGTTTTACAACATACCTAATTGTCTGCAAGTATTCAGAGAAACTCTTCCTGTTTATGCCTGAGCTATGTATGTTTATGTGGTTTAGTCATGTGCCTGAGCCCTACTGTTCTATGCAAAATATTGAAACTCATTTTTTAATGAAGATAAACTGCCCAGTGATATTTTCTTCTAATAGCAAGTATTTCATAAAATATTTTTAAAAGACTAAACTAATATAACCATATCTTTCTACACAGCATATGCAGTATTAGAAGTGTGCCCTGCCTGCATAGTGCAATGTTCAGCAATTTTTCTTCAGTATTTTTTATAAGTATTATACAGAGAATAAAACATCAATAGTAAAACAAGAACCTCAAGACTACATTGTACACCACCTACCCAAACTTGCTATCACAATATACATACTACTTCTTTCAAGTAAGGTGGTTCATAAAGAAACCCACGTAGACTGGCAGTATTTTTTTTCTCAAAATTTCAGCCCAGTATTAAAGGGTGATATCTGCACTGTTACTGATTCCCATTTAGTATTTTATATGCCTGACAGAATTTTTGAGTACAGATTAAAACTAAGGCAACTTTACAACAGCCTGGCAGTGATAAGAAGCCCAAAAATTAATATAAATGTGATGTGTCCACTTTATGCTATCAGAGAGATGTGAAGTGGTCTTGGCATAAATGAAAAAACCCTACAGAGTTTGAGCATTTCAGTAGATGCTTGTAGTTAAGTATTTCTCTGCATATCAAAGCACTTATAAAACAAGTATCATTACTAGGGAAAATGTGGGCCCTCTCCAGAAGGAAACAGGAGACCTGCTTACCCAGGATATGGAGAAGGCTGATTTACTCAACAACTTTTTTGCCTCAGTCTTCACCGGCAAGTGCTCAAGCCATACTGTCCAAGCTGTAGAAGGCAAAGGCAAGGACTTGGAGAGTGAAGAACAGCCCATTGTAGGAGAAGATCAGGTTTGAGACCATCTAAGTAACCTGAAGGTGCACAAGTC
>VYZW01014881.1:0-42625 GCA_013401315.1 Balaeniceps rex
TTAGTTGCCGAGTGGGGCTAAACCACGACAATCACCATACAAAAAATCACAGCAGTAGAAGGTTCGACGTTCACACCTACACTCATGCTATGCCTCCAAAATGTAGCTAAATTGATACATAATTTGGGCAACAAAGATCTTGTATTTCTTTCCTGCATTTGTCTGCATCTCTGAGTCTTTTATGTGAATTACATATCTTCAACTTTGGTCTTTCACAATGCTCTACAGTATTGTGACGCATCTGGCTAATAGTTAAATCAATCTTCAACATCTTTTTTCCAAAATTCAATCAACTCTGCACTCACCTAACAGCTGAATTGATCAGTGAAGTACAGGAAATGATGGGGTCAGGCACCACTTTTTTCCTTTGCCACATTCACTATCACAGCTTTATTATATTGTTAAAAAACACATTCACTATCACAGCTTTACTATATCATTAAAAAAACAGAGCTATTTTAAAATCAATATTCATGTCATTTTGATACAAGACGAAGGAGCAATTTAAACTTAGCCAGCTATTATATTTTGTGCCAGCAAGAATAGAAAGACTAATAGTTAAAAGCAAATTTTAAAAAGAAGTAATTGTTAAAAAAAAATCAACAAAATTAGATTAAATCCATTAACCAGAAGAACCAGAACTGATACTTATGAAATCTCTCTAGAAACATTTACTGGCAGAAAATTCCAAATCTTCTACTGTGTTAAGTCAGTGGGACCTGTAACACAACACTGGTCTCTCAGGAGTGGTAGATGCTATCTAGGGAGAGCACACTGGTGCATCAGTTCCACTCATCCTAACGAGAATAGGAAAGGTAAAGCAACATATCCCTGCCCATTTCCCCTGCTTGTGAATTCACAAGGTGAATTTGCCTAATTCTTTTGTGAACATGCTGATATTTTCTGCCTCAACAGCCTCTTCTGGCAACAGTTGCAAGAAGTTCTTTTTCATTGTATAAAAAAGCATTTTCTTTTATCTGCTTTATAGAGATATCCTACTAACTTCCCCCTAGTTCTAGTACTGTGAGGTTTGGTAAACAGTTCTGTGTCCACCTGAATCTTCATGATCCTGTAAATTTTGATCAAATCTCAGCCCTGCTGACCTTCTTCTCTCCAAACTGAAGAGTACCAGCCATTTCAGTAGTTCCTTTTAGACAACAAAAGTTCCATATCAGCTATTTTGAGATTTGTCAGCCAGGTCTTAATCCATTTCACATCTGATTTAATTGGTGCTCCTTTTTAAAAATAAGACATCATCCAGCACCAAATTTAAAGCTTTGTAAAAGAGCCAAATATGTTACATATATCCAATATAAACCACTTCCATGTTTACATATGCACTAAAGGGAAAATTTAATGGAATTAATCTCCTTTGGCAAGAACTGCCTTCCAAAAATTACTGGTTGGCAATACTTCTCTTTCCTTTAATTCTTCACTTATCTAATTCCCTACCTGCTTTTCCATTTTCCAGGATCTCAAGATGTGTAAAAGTTAGTAGTAGTTCCTGGCTACTTGGTATTAAAATACCCCCTTTTTTTTTTTTAATAATTTAATTCCTTGGATACAATCAGAATGACAGAATGAGAAAAGAGTAGATCATACATCCTAATGGGCAGTAGGGGAGAGGAGTGACTTTTTTTTTATTTCTTTCTTAATTTACTGTTTATAAACTTATCAAAGCACAAGGAACATGTTAACCTGGGAAGCCCACTAAGTGGTCCTGAGATGTGGCAGAAGTGAACCTTCCCCCGAGCCAGAGTAAGGATGCTTACCTGTCCGCAGGCACCCCGGTTATCTCTGGGGGGAAGCCTCAAAGTGCCGCTGGGGTAGGGAGCCCCAGCACACTCAGGCAAACCTCCACATCCAGTAACTGGTCTGTGGGACATATGCGGAGAGCACCTGTCGTCAAGCACAAACACTGTGGATAATGAAACACCAATGCCAGCCATATGCACACATCTCTCTGCCTACGTTGATAATGGGTTAGTTAAACACATCCTGATGTGCACTTCAGGAATCAAGCTTCAAACCTTGTTTTCTACCACCACTCCCAAACTTGCTAGTAGCCTAAAGGATCCCTGAGTGTGCCTACAGGGGGCATTTGATTGATTCTTGACTGAATTAGTCAGTTAAGAGTAGGGGGGAATGAGATTAATTTTTTGTCTGTTTTACTATTTCCCCCTATTTACTATTGAGCTTTGAACTACCAGAAACATTAAGTATATCTTTTCTTTGAATTTTGGGTTGCACAATCTGTATTTCTTCTCTTGCTGCATACCACCACACAAGCCTTTAATTACAGGAAGTGAAATTATTACATAGGCAGTTTTTCCTCTTTAATCATTGTCTAAGGTTACAATTCAAAATGGAGTAAGGATATAGTTTTATTAGTAAATTATACAAAATACACTCAACATACAAAAATTAGAAAGGTAGACTTGGAACACAATAAAAGAAAAGGCAGTGATTTTCATTTTATTGTGTTATTAAGATAGAAGCCACATAAATCAGAATTTTGAATACTTATAAAAGTGGGTAGAAAAAGGTTTTTTTAAATAATTAACATATTCTCTATTAATTAATTATTGTTGTTAATATATTATTTTATTAAAATTTCTGTTTGATCAAATACATTTGAAGTACTAGAGAAATGTCTGTTTGGTTGCACCCATTCAAAAATAAACCTCAAAAATACTGTAATGACACAAATATAGAGTACACAGTATTAAGAAACAGAGCTCTCATGGCTCAAACAAGAAGGAGTTTCATTCCCCAACACATCAAAAAAGATAGTTTCTACTCAGATTTTGTTTTTATTTTCTCCACTAATAAATACTTTTTGAGTATATTATTTCATATTTAATTACCAATGAAAATATTTTTCCATGGATGATTCTTCTGCCACTCCAGTAGCTTGCTATCACACATGTGCAATAGACTCTTTGAATGGACCTATTTAAATATAGACCTCACCTTTTGTGTTTATCTCAGTCTGTTAGAGTGCAGTCTCCTATCAAATGCTAATTTTTGCTGTTTCTACAAATAAATGCAGTACACAAGTGCTACTCAAAAGATGAACGGCGCATGTTGAGTTTTCTGGACATTCTATATATTCAGAGCTAAAAGGATCAAAGACGTCAAGCAGAAGATAAGTTTCTGTGAGTAGGTACTTTTGGGAGAAGAACAGAGCAGAACAGAAAGCTCAGTCAGTGTTTTGCATCTATTCTGAGAAGTTTTTTTAACATACAAGCGTATATCAGATCCCCACAAAAGACTGAAAAGCATGGTATGGCAGCTATATGAAATACAAGAGCAAAAGGCAACTAAAGAGCCAGCTATAACTACAATCTGTGAAATGCATAGATTATTGTGCATGACTAGATTTACCTTTAGCAGAGAAAATGAAAAACAATGGACAGAAGAAAAGCATGCAGTTACAATGTAAATGTGATTTTATTATTAAAGTGTGCCATCTGTCTTTATCTTCATTCATAAATACACTTTTTGGGGGTTGCAGTTAGTGCAACATGAGAGTGGAACACACAGTAAGGATATACTCCCTTTTCATAGGGAGCCAAAGTAAAATGTGTCATAGTCATGCAGCTGCTGTGTGAGCAATGGGAGCCCATTTAAGAAAGAAAGAGATCCATCACAAATACCAAAATGTTGCAATAAAGGGACTTCTGATTCTTATTTACAAGAAGTGAGTAGCAAATACTATGACTAGGATTAGAGGGGCTCTGCCTCCAGCCGGATGGAGTAAAGTAACCACCAGGTTTACTGGACCATGTGCATTTGATAGCCTGGCACATCAGACCCATAGGAGTATAAAGCTCTAGTGGACACCAGTGCACAGTGTACCCTAATGCTATCAAGCCATAAAGGACCAGAACCCATCTGTATTTCTGGAGTGACAGGGGGATCCCAACAGCTCACTGTATTGGAGGCTGAAGTGAGCCTAACCGGGAATGAGTGGCAAAAGCACCCCATTGTCACTGGCCCAGAGGCCCCGTGCATCCTTGGCATAGACTGCCTCAGGAGAGGGTATTTCAAAGACCCAGAAGGGTATAAGTGGGCTTTTAGTGTAGCTGCCTTAGAGACAGAGGAAATGAAACAGCTGTCCACCTTGCCCGGTCTCTCAGAGGACCTTTCTGTTGTGGGGTTGCTGAGAGTCAAAGAACAACAGGTGCCGATCGTTACCACAACGGTGCACCAGTGGCAGTATCTCACCAACTGAGACTCCCTGATTGCCATCCATAAGCTGATTCATCGACTGGAAAGCCAAGGAGTGATCAGCAAGACTCGCTCACCCTTTAACAGTCCCATATGGCCAGTGGGAAAGTCTAATGGAGATTAAAAGTAGACTGTCATGGCTGGAATGAAGTCACCCTACCACTGAGTGCTGCTGTGCTGAACATGCTAGAACTTCAATACAAACTGGAGTCAAAGGCAGCCAAGTGGTATGCCACTATTGATATTGCTAATGCGTTTTTGTCAATCCCTTTGGCAGCAGAGTGCAGGCCACAGTTTGCTTTTACTTGGAGGGGTGTTCAGTACACTTGGAACCGACTGCCCCAGGGGTTGAAACACAGCCCTACCATTTGCCATGGAATGATTCAGGTGGCACTGGAACAGGGTGAAGCTCCAGAACACCTGCAGTACATTGATGACATCATCATATGGGGCAACACAACCAAGGAGGTTTTTGAGAAAGGGAAGAAAATAGTCCAAATCCTTCTGAAAGCCAGTTTTGCCATAAAACAAAGTAAGGTCAAGGGACCTGCACAGGAGATCCTGTTTCTAGGAATAAAATGGCAAGATGGACGTCGTCAGATCCCAATAGATGTGATCAACAAAATAACACCTATGTCCCCACCAACTAGCAAAAAGGAAATACACGCTTTCTTAGGCAACACAGCTCCTCCTGGCATCCTGACTGCCTGTGCTGGGCTGGATGTTCGAAGGGAGGGTCCCCTCCACGCATCATGCAACTGATGCTACGTGGAGTAAGAGGGTTGCACTGATCACACAACGGGCTCGAATAGGAAACCCCAGTCGCCCAGGAATCTTGGAAGTGATCATGGACTGGCCAGAAGGCAAAGATTTCCTAATATCACCAGAGGAAGAGGTGACACATGCTGAAGAGGCCCCACTATATAACAAACTGCCAGAAAATGAGAAGCAATATGACCTGTTCACTGATGGGTCCTGTCGTCTTGTGGGAAAGCATCGGAGGTGGAAAGCTGCTGTATGGAGTCCTATACGACAAGTCGCAGAAACTGCTGAAGGAGAAGGTGAATCAAGTCAGTTTGCAGAGGTGAAAGCCATCCAGCTGGCTTTAGATATTGCTGAATGAGAAAAGTGACCAGTACTTTATCTCTATACTGACTCACGGATGGTGGTAAATGCCCTGTGGGGGTGGGTGCAGCAATGGAAGCAGAGCAACTGGCAGCGCAGAGGCAAACCCATCTGGGGTGCCGCACTGTGGCAAAATATTGCTGCCCGGGTAGAGAACCTGGTTGTAAAAGTACGCCACGTAGATGCTCACGTACCCAGGAGTCAGGCTACTGAAGAACATCAAAACAACCATCAGGTGGATCAGGCTGCTAAGATTGAAGTGGCTCAGGTGGATCTGGACTGGCAACATAAGGGTGAATTGTTTATAGCTCGGTGGGCCCATGACACCTCAGGCCATCAAGGAAGAGATGCAACATACAGATGGGCTCGTGATCAAGGGGTGGACTTAACCATGGACAGTATTGCACAAGCTATTCATGAATGTGAAACATGCTCTGTGATGAAGCAAGCCAAGCAGTTAAAGCCTCTCTGGTATGGGGGACAATGGCTGAAATATAAATATGGAGAGGCCTGGCAGACTGATTACATCACACCTCCACAAACCCACCAAGGCAAGCGCTATGTGCTTACAATGGTGGAAGCAACCACCAGATTGCTGGAAACATATCCCGTGCCCCATGCCATCACCCAGAGAACTATCCTGGGCCTTGAAAAGCAAGTGCTATGGTGACATGGCACCCCAGAAAGAATCGAGTCAGACAACGGGACTCATTTCCGAAACAACCTCATAAACACCTGGGCCAAAGAGTATGGCATTGAGTGGGTATATCATATCCCCTATCATGCACCAGAGTCCAGGAAAATTGAGTGATACAATGGACTGTTAAAGACCACCCTGAGAGCAATGGGTGGTGGAACATTCAAACATTGGGACAGACATTTAGCAAAAGCCACCTGGTTAGTCAACACTAGGGAATCTACAAATCGAGCTGGCCCTGCCCAATCAAAACTCTTATGTACTGTAGAGGGGGATAAAGTCCCTGTAGTGCACATAAAAAATATGGTGGGGAAGACAGTTTGGATTACTCCTGCCTCAGGAAAAGGCAAATCCATTTGTGGGATTGCTTTTGCTCAAGGACCTGGTTTCACTTGGTGGGTAATGAAAAAAGATAGGGAAGCTCAATGTGTACCTCAAGGGGATTTGATTTTGGGTGAAAATAGCCAATGAACTGAATGTTATGTTGTTCATTGTTATACGATACTGTATGTCATTACTTTTATGGTTGCTATATGCCATATGAACAGTACCACCCAGATTAATGAAAAATGAACTTTGATGGAACCGAGCAAAGTGCAGCAGTGATGGAATCAGAACTGGCAATTCAACACCACACACCATCTCTCCTCCTCTGAAAGACTGTTATGACAGATGGAGCCCAAGTCATGGACTAAATGAACTCAATGGACATTTTAGAGGGCTGGCCCATAGACAAAGGGAATGATATCTGTGTGTATATATCAAAAGACAGGAAAAGTGGTGGTGATTAATTGGAATTTATTGGAAAGGGTAAGACCTGGGCATGACGTATATGGTATAGAATAAGAGGTGGATACTGTCCTGGTTTTGGCTGGGATGGAGTTAATTTTCTTCCTAGTAGCTGGCATAATGCTGTGTTTTGGATTTAGTATGAGAAGAATGCTGATAACACACTGATGTTTTAGTTGTTGCTAAGTAGTGCTGACACTAGTCAAGGACTTTTAAGCTTCCCATGCTCTGCCAGGTGCACAAGAAGCTGGGAGCACAGGCTGGACAGCTGACCCAAACTGTCCAAAGGGCTATTCCATACCATATGACGTCATGCTCAGTATATAAACTGGGGGGAGTTGGCCAGGGGACAACGTTCGCTGCTCGGTGACTGGCTGGGTACCGGTCAGGGGGTGGTGAGCAATTGCATTATGCATTGTTTATTTTGTATATTATTATTATTATTATTATTTCAGCCCATGAATTCTACATTTTTTTTTCTTGATTCTCTCCCCCATCCCACTGGGGAGGGGGAGAGTGAGCAAATGACTGTGTGGTGTTTAGCTGCCTGCCTGGTTAAACCAGAACACATACTATGGCTCTGAATTTAGCCATAAACACACCTAGCCTAGCCTATAACAAACAGTGCAACTAAATTCATTCTCAGTAACTCGGCTTTCCACCTGTAGCACTTATTAATGCTTCATACAATGTGTAGAGACGTTTAATCTGTTTAATCTGATTGAATTCCAGAAAAATACTCATGTGGACACACAGCTGAAGGATCAATTGGCTTGGAGGAAAAACATACGTTTCAGTGTTTATAAGTGATATTTAATCTGTCCTGGCCTAGTCTGAAAGATACACTAAGGATTTGTCAACCCTTGCAAAATTTGTGTGCAACTAGTGAATATATATTTTTGAAGAAGATCAAGTACTATGTTCATCTCTCTAAGTATTACATATGTAAATGTACTTGTGTATATATATGTATATTTATATTTATAGTATGTGCTTGAATACATATTTAGCGGAAGACATTTTGTGATTTCAATAGAATTTTAATTCATATTTATATTATTTTAAAAAAAACCTAATCCCATAGATATGGTGGTACAGATTTATTAACCTAGACTTCAGTGTCCAATACTACTTATCAGAGGGTCAAAATGAAAAGAGTATAATTCAGTGTGCAATATCACATTTTTAACATACATGACTTGGGAAACAGGTATGTACAGGTACAAAATATAGTTCTAGACATTTTTCCCCTGGTGCACGCATGAAATTCCTATTGACATTGACAAAGAGGAGAATTTAATCTACTATGTACAGAACAATGCATTAAGAAGTCATCACTGTAAATGAAATCACACATGGCTATTTAGCTGTGACAGTTTAGAGAAAAAATATGTTCTATTTCAGCATCTCTGGAGAGGGGAAGCACGTGTCCTATCTCAGCAAGCTGATCTGAACACAGACAGTGTGACAACACTGGCAGCAGAAGTCTTTGTATTCCCTTCTAAACTAACATCTCCAGAATAAATTATTAAAAAGCTTTTCTCTTCTGAGAACACTGCGACAAAAGAAGAGAAGGTTCTTTTTTCACTTCTGTCTGACTAGAGAATTTTTAGTAATTTTAAACGTGTTTAAAGACTGCAACATTTGTACAGCTATTCTTACTATATCGGTACCATTCTAGCAAAGCCCTGTCCTGCTTCTCAGTAATGGCACTCAAGATAAAATTAGGCTCTTCCACTTCATTTCTAAGCTTTGCTGAGTTCACAGAAAATTACTTTGTTAAATAGAATTTTAATTACTTAGCACTAATACTTTTTTTCCTACACAATTTGTTTAATGAGATAGAACCCACCACCACCACCAGTTATAGGACAAACATACCAATCACTCAACTGTGCAGTGAGCTGGTAGATGTAATCAAAATAACCACCCAGAGAAAGTCAGTGAGATAAAATACAGGCAAGAAAAAATTTGGAATTTGCCTAGATTTAGGAGCCTAAGCTATTTGCAAAGAATGTAAAAGATTTTTACTATAATATGAATATTCAGATTTTTTATTTAACTTGAATGACAGCACAATCCAGAGCATGGTTCATAATCCACTTCACAGCTCAATGCAGGAATGCTTATTTACGATTGATTTAAAGGTAAGAATGTGAGTTAGCAAACAAGAACACTATTTTTTCAACAGGAAGCTCTGTCTTGGAACAGCTACTACAAGCGGATAAGAGAGGAAGAACATTATTACGCGATCTAATATCCCTATTCCACATTAGATGATGTTTTGAAAAAAAGTAGTTAAGAATCTAGCAAGGTTAATTTAATAAGTTGCAGAAGATTTTGCCAACATATCTTCAAAAGTATGATTCATAAAAAAACAGTGTAAAGCCAGTTATGTGGAAATAACCTAAAAAATTGAGGAAGGAGGAAACAAAATTATGTAATTTTGCTGCAGAACCACATGTTGACTGATGACTGGACAAGAGTAGGGTGCTCTGGTTAGCTCAAAGGCTATCTTAATTTTTGTGTGTTTTTTATACCTCCTCCAGATGGGAAGATGGAAAGAGAATATGGGGATGAGAAGGAAGAGTTAGCAACTAAGATGACATCTAAGATGTTAAAAGGGCTGTAAGGCATGCCATCATCTGCATGGCATGGCATGGGTAAAGAGTTGGCAACAAGACTTTGTATGCAGCAGAGCATTCTCATGGCGAACAACAACCATCAGAGCTCTCTGGCATACCATCAGGAGTGAGGAGCCTGATTTGTATGAGTACGTATCCTGAGTGCCGTGAACAGGGACCTCATTTACAGTGAGCACAATGCATGTCTTGTTTAACTTTGAAAAAAATAGAATATCTGTCAATTTGAGAAATAGGATTAATAACTTCACATGTTCACTAATGCAAAGTACTTCTGGTGGATTTTTTTTTTTATTTTGTGCAGTGTACAAATGATTAACACATTTGAAAAATGCAAACAGTCTTTTAACTCCTTTGCTAGTGACTAAAAATGTTCGGCCTGCAGGACTGGTTTCAATGGAAATTTTCTTGAAAAAAACAGAAGATATTTTATACTTAGAGCATTTATACTTGCACTAAGTTAGTACAGAGTATAGAATATATAGAGCATATGGAGTATATGAACATTTATACTTGCTCTTAGTTGCTCTGTTCAGTAACTGTACCAGTTCAAAATTTTGGATGAGTCCCATCTGTTAGAATTAAGAATAAAACAAAAAAATAGTAAAACTGGATATAAATGCATTATCAACTTGACTTCTTGGCAAAGAGACCTGCCTCCCCTCAGTTCATCTCACTGTGTGCCTTTCCTGTTGATTTAGAAAATCATACTGAAAACCTCTTTGGAATATCCACAAGTTATCTGCTCTTTCCCAAGGTTTGACTTCCTATGACAGCTGCCTCCTGTTTTAAAGGAATGATGGTGAAACAGCTCACTAGTTGAGAAGCAAACAATTTGGAGAAACTGGGTCTGATTTGTGGGGAAAAAAAAAATTAAGACAAAGCACAATCATTCCTGCTTTTCAGAATGAAATGGTTTCGGCTTTCATCCAAGCTTGATGGAAAAACAAAGAGTAAGAATGTTCATAAGCCCAAATAAACTTCTATAACAGTTCTCCTTTTAGCTGAGATTTCTTATTTTAGGTGTTTGGAAGGGCTCAAACAATAGCTGATCATGCCAGACATATACAGTAACAGAGGAGCAGGTATATAGAGAGAAATCTGTTCTCTGGCAAAACGTTTATTTACATGTTTTACTATAAGCATCTTTAACAATCAGAACTTTAAAATTTATCAGAGTAGACAAATACTTCAATGAAAAAAAGATTCTTTATTCTAGCAGTTTTTATGAGTAAGAATTGATTTACTTAATGGATTAATATCTGTTGGACTATGTGATAAAGGCCCATCTCAAAACCCACAGAAGAGCTCAGACGGACCACAGCAGGTGAGGGCACCTCAGTCAAGGGTGGAGCTCCTGCCCCAGCCCTTCTGTGGTAGAAGACACACTGTGAGATGTGGTGTGTATAAGTTTATTTGTGTATACATGTGTATGTACACATGCATATATGCATATGTGTATTGAGTAGGTGTGCCTACTGGGAACACATCTCAACCTCACTGCTGACTGGACCTGGGGGATGGAGCAGTGGCAGCCTCACTTCTTTGGGCTGCAGGATTCAGCAATTCCCTAACTATACCTTTGTGTGGTTCAGCCTAAGTTACCTAGTTAATGAATTACTGACATGCTATATAGTTCTAAATGTAAAACTTGAAAGACTTTGGTAGTGTTGTCTATTACCCCATGCAAAACTCTATTGCGACTATTCTTGAACGAAGCAAAGTTTATAAACATATAAGCAAATGATGACACACGGCATGAAGAGCACACAGAGTGCATATATAGTTCCTTTTGATAGCTTGTTAGCAAATATCGTGAAATCATATAAGTGTATTGGGTTTGCGTGGCAAGGTTTTTGTGGCAGGGGGGCTACAGGGGTGGCTTCTGTGAGAAGCTGTCAGAACCTTCCCCTATGTCTGATAGAGCCAATGCCAGCCGGCTCCAAGACGGATCCACTGCTGGCCAAGGCCAAGCCAATCAGCCACAGTGGTAGCGCCTCTGTGTTAACATATAAGAAGGGGAAAAAAACCCCTTGCGCATCTGCAGCTGGAGAGAGGAGTGAGAATATGTGAGAGGGATGACTCTGAAGACACCGAGGTCAGTGAAGAAGCAGGGGGAGGAGGTGCTCCAGGCAACAGAGCAGAGGTTCCCCTGCAGCCTGTGGTGAAGACCATGGTGAGGCAGGCTGTTCCCCTGCAGCCCATGCAGGTCCACAGTGGAGCAGATATCCACCTGCAGCCCATGGAGGACCCCATGCCGGAGCAGGTGGATGCCTAAAGGAGTCTGTGACCCCGTGGGAAGTGCATGCTGGAGCAGGCTCCTGGCAGGACCTGTGGACACATAGAGAGAGAGGAGCCCATGCTGGAGCAGGTTTACTGGCAGGACTTGTGACCCTGTGTGGGACCCACACTGGAGCAGTCTGCTCCTGAGGGACTGCACCCTGTGGAAGGGACCCATGCTGGAGCAGTTTGTGAAGAACAAGCCCATGGGAAGGACCCATGTTGGAGAAGTTCATGGAGGCCTGTCTCCCATGGGAGGGACCCCATGCTGGAGCAGGGGAAGAGTGTGAGGAGTCTTCCCCTTGAGGAGGAAGGAGCAGCAGAGACAACATGTGATGAACTGACCGCAACCTCCATTCCTTGTCCCCCTGTGCCACTTGAGGGGGAGGAGGTAGAGAAAATGGGGAGTGAAGTTGAGCCCAGGAAGAAGGGTGGTGTGGGAGGGAGGTGTTTTAAGATTTGGTTTTATTTCTCATTACCTTACTTTGATTTGATTGGTAATAAATTAAACCGATTTTCCCCAAGTTGAATCTGGTTTGCCCGTGATGTTAATTGCTGGGTGATCTCTCCCTGTCCTTATCTCGAACCACAAGCTTTTTTCTTATATTTTCTCTCCCCTGTCCAGTTGAGAAGGGGAGTGATAGAGTGGCTTTGGTGGGTACTTAGCATCCAGTCAGGGTCAATCCACCACAATAAGACATTTACAGGTGAAAAGTAAAATATTTGTTATTTTGTGTGTTAGGTTTTCATCTTCTCTCATCAGAAGTTTAATCTTAAAATGTTACTTATTTAGATAGGGGTAAGAGGTACAAGAGATGACTATGTGACCAAAGCTTGATAAAATATTTACAAATGCTAAACAACATAATGTGAAAAAAAAAGAAGAAACTTTTTCACTGTTGTCCTGGAGTTGGCTGGGATGGAGTTAATTTTCTTCCTAGTAGCTGGCATAGTGCTGTGTTTTGCATTTGTGTATGAGAATAATGCTGATAACACACTGATGTTTTAGTTGTTGCTAAGTAATGCTTAGATTAGTCAAGGACTTCTCAGCTTCCCATGCTCTGCCAGGTGCACAAGAAACCTGGAGGGAGAGGGGGCACAGCCAAGACAGTTGATCCAAACTGACCAAAGGGCTGTTCCATACCATATGACGTCATGCTCAGTATATAAACTGGGGGAGTTGGCCGGGGGGCAGCGATTGTTGCTCAGGGACTGGCTGGGCATCAGTCGGCAGCTGGTGAGTGATTGCATCATTTTCTCCCCCTGCCCCCCTCAGGTTTTCTTTCTCTCTCTCTCATTGTTCTCCTTTTCATTGCAATTTTNAGGGAGGCTGAGCAAGCAGTTGTGTGGTGCTTGGTTGCCAACTGGGGCTAAACCACAACAACCGTGAAGCTGAGACAAGATTTACAAACCCATTGCACACAATAATAGAAACCCCTTTAAAAATGAAATGGTCAGTGCCCAGGAATGTAGAACTTCAAAGGGAATTAATTTGGAACATCCACAGCCTCTGCCTAGACATTCAAAATGTTGCGTGAAATATGGATATCTACACAGATGATAAAGACATCCTAAGATACTTTTATTCCTAAAAAAAGGAGAACTGATACACAGGACAGACTCTCCTGTCCTGTGGAGTTCTTTCCCCTTTCTCTTCAATTTAAGAAGCAATGCTGTAGTAGGTGAAATGCTAACCTAATCTATCATGGAAATTTTTATCTTCCCCAGTCATTTGTAGACACACCTGGCTGTAGGTGACATGCATCCAAAAATATGATGGAATTTTATTATGGAACTACTATATTTTTTATTAGGAAATCAGAAAGATTTTGCAAGGAAGAATTGTAGCTGGCATTGTGATATTACAGGCTACAGAAAATGAAATTATACCTGCACCTGCCTGGAAGCAAACCAGACTCCTTCACTATTACACTTCTTAAGTTTCTGTGTATGAAAGATATTGCAATGAGTTTTATGATACCTTAACAACAGTTGATGCTGTTCAGTTTGGTACAGAATTAGAATCTGATTATATCTCAGTTTCTCTGAAACAAATCCTGGATATGGCAATGCAGAGTCTTTGACAGAATAAGCTGTTGGGCAAGGTCATTCAAACCAAAAAAAACCACTGTCTCACAGAGAGGGAAATTAATACACAGCGGAAAATATCTATTGTTATTGGAGCTCTGTCTTCATGTTTCACCTTGTCTAGGCAGAGCATAAAGCTAAATAGTCTACAGAAGCATGTAAAAAATACAGTAAATTGAAAACAGATCAATCAGACCTTTTGATACTAATTTTTAAAATTCTGTTTGAAGTATATGGCCTGAGTCAAATTTCTTTTTTGATGAAAGTCTTACATAGTCAATAGGAAAATAAAAAAAGATGCACAAGGAAAAAAAATCAACGAGAAACTAAGCAGAATAATTTAGGATTTGTTTTTTTCTTCAAGTTCTTAACATCAAGCTATCATTGAAAGTAAGTTACAGAAAAAGAAATTCAGTTTCTATTGAGAATTTTAAGTAGTTAAAAAAGAGGTTTGTTCATGAAACTAGTGATAAAATTCTAACCTCGCTTATTTATGCAACACATTCTTTTAATACTGACAAGTAAGGTAGCGTATATTCATTTGCAAAACTATACATGATTCTGAAATATAGGAAAATTTATGTGAACAGATCTTATATTGATTTGGACTCCTTGGGATTGCAGGTGATACTTTTCTGGTAGATGTAAGGATTCTGTAGTTCATGGTAAGTCAGTAACAATACCAACCATGCTGTTCTATGTTGGTAATTCCAGGAGACAGCAAACAAATTTAAAAAAAAAAGGTATCTCCCTTACTACTATACTTTTCATCAGAAATATCAGAAGCCTAAGTGTATTCCCAAACATTACCAGGGTTACTGCAAAAAATGATTGAAAGATCACTACACCCTGCCTGTTGTTATAGTGTCAGACTTCTATCCTAATGCACTACAGTCAGACAAGTATTACCTCTTCCAATTTTCGGAGGAGTTGAGTTAGGGGGAAGGATGTCACAGAATCTCACATATCATAAGGCTCAAAAATGAAGAAGCTCTACTTTTACCAGAACTGTGAACTCTGTTTATAACTTTCTGTTGCTTTTGAAAATTCCCTAGAAGTTCTCTATCCTTTTCATGCATTCTGAATCGGATTACAATACCTTCTTGTTGTATTCAACCATTTGTCTGAATATTACCAGTATGACATTAAAGAGGCTTTGAAGCTCAGATGAGGTCTCAATTCTGACATGTATTTTGTACATGTGTGATAGCTCTAACTTACATTTGCTTAAGTTTTCTTTTTTTTGTTTTGCAAGCATGGGTGAGGAAGTAATTTCTGTTCTCGAGGTTCCTAGCTCATTGTTATCACTAGAACCAGAACTAGAATTGGATTAATATAAAACAGTGACTCAGAAATGTAAATTGAAATAATAATAGATTTATAAAGGCTCAATAAAGCTTTATAACATGGAAATGGAGAGGAAGATTTCAACTGAAAATACCTTAAAATTTCAAGAACGGCCAAGATTTTATTTAAATGAGATCACTCCTACTCCTCTTTCCTACGTAGTGAGAAATTCAACAACTGCTATCAGAGGTATTTCTGAAATCTTAATAATAAAAGAGTAAGGTTTGTGGGGTTGAATGGCAAAATATCCAAGGACCTGACAGAACTGAATGGTTCAGTTGTTCCTTCACTCTGCTTTCCGTCAACACAGAGTCTCATTCAAATAATTTATCTGAACAGTCATGGAGTGTGCTCCTTTTCCTTGCTAAGCAGAATGGCTATATTTACTTCCATCAGCACATCAAAGCAGAGTACAAAAGATCATTCTCCCATATGTGCCTTACCTCCCAGTGAGCTCTCAAAAGTATAACTGAATGGGTCCAGGATATGTTGTTTCTTAATTTGCCAGCCAGCATATACTGTTCCATATATTACAGATCACAAAATAATGGATCATAACTGTAGTTGGTTGTCATACATGGGAAGTAATGAGGAAAAAAAAAATCAAACAATCTCAAGAAAAATCATTCAGGTGTCGAACATGAAGAACAGTGACCTCTTGCTGGCGGAGAGGAAGGAACACTTACTTATGGCTGTGCAGTTTTGTATCTTTCTTCATTCTGTTAAATGGCACAATTTCCTTTAGCAGCAAAGGATTACTCTGACAGAACACAGGGAGTTAGCAGAGACTGCATTACTCTACATACTAGCATCCAATAAGCCCATTCATCCAATAAGTCCATATCTGGACTTCCAAAAAGCCTTCGACATGGTCCCCCACAACATCCTTCTCTCTAAATTGGAGAGATATGGATTTGATGGGTGGACTGTTTGGTGGATAAGGAACTGGTTGGATGGTCACATCCAGAAGGTAGTGGTCAACGGCTCAATGTCCAAATGGAGACTGGCAACAAGTGGTGTTCCTCAGGGGTCCATACTGGGACCAGTGCTGTTTAATATTTTCATCAATGACATAGACAGTGAGATCGAGTGCACCCTCAGCAAGTTTGCAGATGACACCAAGCTGAGTGGTGCAGTTGACATGCCTGAGGGAAGGGATGTCATCCAGAGGGACCTGGACAGGCTGGAGAGGTGGGACTGTGTGAACCTCATGAGGTTCAACAAGGCCAAGTGCAAGGTCCTGCATGTGGGTCGGGGCAACCCCCGATATCAATACAGGCTGGGAGATGAGGGGATTGAGAGCAGCCCTGCAGAGAAGGACTTGGGGGTACTGATGGACGAAAAGCTGGACATGAGCCAACAGTGTGCGCTTGCAGCCCAGAAGGCCAACCGTATCCTGGGCTGCATCAAAAGAAGCGTGGCCAGCAGGTCGAGGGAGGTGATTCTGCCCCTCTACTCGGCTCTGGTGAGACCTCACCTGGAGTACTGCGTCCAGCTCTGGAGCCCTCAGCACAAGAAGGACATGGAGCTGTTGGAGCGAGTCCAGACGAGGGCCACAAAAATGATCCGAGAGCTGGAGCACCTCTCCTATGAGGACAGGCTGGAAGGGTTGGGGTTGTTCAGCCTGGAGAAGAGAAGGCTGCGGGCAGACCTTATTGCAGCCTTCCAGTACTTCAAGGGGGCCTATAGGAAAGATGGGGACAGTCTTTTTAGCAAGGCCTGTTGTGACAGGACAAGGGGTAATGGTTTTAAACTAAAGGAGGGTAGATTTAGGCTAGATGTAAGGAAGAAATTTTTTACAATGAGGGTGGTGAAGCACTGGAAGAGGTTGCCCAGAGAGGTAGTGGAGGCCCCATCCCTGGAAACATTGCAGGTCAGGTTGGACGGGGCTCTGAGCAACCTGATCTAGTTGATGATGTCCCTGCTTACTACAGGGGGGTTGGACTAGATGACTTCTAAAGGTCCCGTCCAACTCAAATCATTCTATGATTCTATGATTCAATGATTCTTAGGAAAAATCCTTATCTGTTTCTTAAAATATAAATAAGAATATAAAATAAATTTTAAAACACCCTTCACAATGACAACATATTTTGCAAGAGAATGTGCAGAATATAGAATCCATAACGTTGCCCTCCCCTGTTTTCTATATCCAATCCAACAGAAACTTCCGAAAATACATCTTGGTTTGAAGTTTATGGTATGGTTTTATGGTATGAAGTGTTAAAAGAGGTCCTGTTCTTCTTTATGCTGAATGAAGAATATTTTTCTGCTATTGTAACAACTAGTTTAGAATAGTTATCTGGTCAACAGGATAGAAAAATCAAGTATTTAAGATAAGGATTTATTATCCTAATTTTGCTCACTTGTATTTTCCCCTTACTTCCCACATGCTTTTTCTTCAACAGTTTCAAAGTTAATTCTTTATTTTTCAGTGACTTTTTTTGTCAGTGACCTTTTCCAGGAAATTCTTTCTCCAAATAAAGAGGTTTTTGTTTAATATTCATAGTAGTCAAGCATTAACATCATATGGTGATAACAAAAATGACCAGTTTTGAAAAATATGTTTCTTAGAAATACCAGTTGCCAAAATATCTAAATCTGGGCACCCCCATGTGAATACATAAGATTGCATGGTTTTTTACATTTTGTGAGTGAAGCACAACTGTCCTCCTTGCATTGATCTTTAGAGAGAGATGTTTCAGTGGACATTTAAGTGAGTAAGAAGTATTACAGACGTGCTTGGAGAACTAAAGATCTATCTCACAAGATACTGAGCAGATTCTAGGGTACACCTTCCTCCTGTAACTGTAAAATAAATTTTACCTTTCACAAAGGGATTTAGATTGTTCTGCATTTTTTATTCACCAATAAAATGAGATTCTACTGGAGCCTCTATAAATCTAATTGAATATACTTCGATGTATACAATAAGAACAAATTAGGATATCAGTGCTCTAGTAGAAACCACAAAAGCTAAAGGCACAGTCAGCTGTCTTAATGTCATTTCTTCTCAGGTTATACTCCCTTGCACCATAAAACCATCTATTTAATTAACCTGCATTTTTCAGTTTTATTACAATTTTCTATTAGTGGGAAATTACTGCTTTGACTCTACTTCTTCCAATCCTTTTTGAACTTTTGACTTTTATCAAATTTTTATTTATTCTACTTGTAATTTTCACTACTCAAATAGTTTGTAAATACATTGTCAGTTGAAAAAAAACAGGCTACATAGACAAAGCACTCTTTGAAAATTAACCCATAAGGCATAAAATTTCTATTTGTTCTCTAAAAAATTCATTTTTAATTGGCATACATAATAAGAAAACATTTATTTCTCATGCTCTAATGTTATGTCGTCAGAACACTATGGTGATTAGGGCTAAGAACTAAACAAAAATACACAGTAATATTGTGACTGAGAACTGTTTTGTCACTTACAGTGAACTCAGGGATCATTTGTGAGCAAGCATGTACTCCATATTTCTCAATATGTACATATATTACTCCATAGACTGACAAAGATGCTGGTAATCTGACTAGGATTAGGACAGGGCTATATAGTTCCTCATTGCTGTAGACCATGGGTGGCTTTTCAGTGATTTCAGGTGGGCTCAGTTCTGTGGGCACAAAATTATCTGCAGGGACAGGTAAGCTGTAACAAACAAAAAGGGTAAAAATTACAGTTTCAGTTGACAAAGCATAGATAGGAATGAATGGCTGTGGAGCAACACAGATTTAAAAGGCACCTTACATGAAGTACAAAACCTTTGTTTCCTTTGTTCTTACAGACCACCTCCTAATGATCTAGTAAGCAAGGCAGCCTTCACATCTGTCAAGCCCTCCTATGCAAACCAGCAACACCTCCTGAACACCTCCCTTGCTTTCTCTCCTGACTTTTTTTCACATTTTTAACTTCATGTCTTCCTTTCCTTAAACTTCTGTCTCACACTATGACAGCATCTGCTTTTAAATCAGCCTTGACATTTGTGCTTGTCCCTTCAGTTTCTGTCCCTTAACATCATCTCTACTCTAATTCAGCATTTTGTCTATGGGCACATGACAGTGGAGGATTTAGCAATATCTTCTTGAAATAAGTCCAGACTGCCTCCACTTCTTTCTGCAGAAACCTTTAACCTGCTCAACACCACTCACTCAGCCTGCCATGGGGTTTAGAGCTGGGACTCTGAAACTATAAGCCTGTGGCTGGTACCATTGGTCTCAAGGAAATAAAACAGTATTAAAGAAAATTGGGGGTCCTACATGGGTAGAGTGTATTTTTTTCTGTCAGTCTAAAAAAAAGCCTGTACAGCAGGAAGCACACAGAGGTTCCTCTCCTGTTTGCCGTTTCTTCTAGGGAAGGGGAAAGAAGCATCATTTGTAATCCACTTTCCTAAAGAAACAAGATTGCACGGTCATCCCTCATGGCTAACTTTGGACAGCTGACAAATTTGGCAAAGGAGCAGACTCCTGGGGGTTACCACTTCAGGAAAGTCATAGTGGGACCCACAGCAGTGCTCCAGCGGGAGGATGGGTATGGTACAGGGGCAAGCAGACACATACCCATGGGGCAGGCAGATCCTGCTCTCGTTTGAACTCTCCTACTATGAAAAAGTTGTACATTAATTTAATTCCTCTTTTGCAGGTGTTGGTGAAGTATATTATTAGTAGCAGCAGATATGTTATTTACATAAGGAGACAGAAGGGTTCAAATACAATGAAATTGTCACATCTTTTTAATCATAGAAGTACCTTCTTGGTTACTCTGGTCTATATTTTATCTTGTCTTAATGAGAAAGAGGTTGGAAAGCAGGAGACATCTAGTACTCTGAATGTCTTTTATAACAGGAGAGGAAAATAATCAACAGCGCAGAATGTTAGTTGGAACAGTGACTGCAGACAACAGGACACCTGCACTTAGGGTCATAGTGCAAACTGCGTCAGGATCTACAGTTCTAACCTTAACTTGATAATTACATGTACCCTTGTACATTTACAGGTTCACTTGGTAAATGAAGACTTCAAATTAATTTGAGGTGTTTCAGTCAGACTCATAACACAGAAAAAAAAAAAACAACTTTTTCCCTCCTCTCCTTTTTTTTTAATTCCTCTGAGCAAGAATTTTGTTCAAAACTGTACCAAAACATGAAAATAGGTTTTATTTCACCTAAAAGGAGAAAAGTAATTCAAATGTCCAGAATAAAAAAAACCACAAATACAGATATTTAGTCCCTCCTAGTTTGCAGTTAAACTGATGAATGAAGCAGATATATTCATTTACACAAATAAAAGCATTTGGTTAAAAATTTTCAGGGTAACTCTAACTGAGTAACTCAGTTCCTGACACCCCAATGTATGTTCATGCTTCATATTATGAGAAAAAAAGATGATCAGAAAGACAGAAATGCTTCTGTAAAAAAAAAAATCTCAGTGAACTGTAACAAGGAAGGTATGTGCATGCACTGTTTTGCACAGTGGAAGAAGGAAGAGCCCCAAACCATTACAAGACAGCAAACATTGACCAAACCCACAGAAATTTTCGTCTCCTTCCAACCCCAGCATCTGTGGAGGCAATGGAATACTTTGCTGCAGGTGCTGTAAGGGCAAGAAATGTAAACAAATTCAGAAAGTAATTAGATAATTCTTGGAGAATAGATCTCTTGAGTGCTATTATAGATAACAGTCCAGATACAGCCTCCAGGTCAGAAAGTCCCAAAACTTATTGTTGCTGGGAAAAGTATGATATACCTCCCTCCTCATTCACTAATTGGTATCAGTAGGGATGGGGTGCAGAAAAAATTGTATTTTCTTTGATCCAGTATGTTAACACTTATGCACTATTCAGAGATACTAACTACCTCTTAGCTTCACTTGTTTTTATGAAAAAAAAAAAGTGTCCTGCATTTTGGAAAAAGCACATTTCAAAACAATAGAAATTTGCAGTTCTTGTTTCATTTATAAAGTGAGCAAGAATTATTTATTATATCAGTACTGACAGAATGAAAGCAATCACCACATGTTTTTCTGTTTGCTTTCTTGATTTTTTTTTTTAATTATTAATGGTTTCCAGCAAGTATACTTGAAAACAGGTATTTATAGACATGCAGTCAAAATAATCAGGCACACTGAGAATTTGGAAACCTTGAGGGGGGAGGCTTAAAAACAAACAAACATTATTTCAGAAAACATCTAATTACTGAAATCAAAGCCTGATGAACCAGAAAACTGTATTCACCAACCACCTTAATAAAGAAGAAATACTTGTATTTGGCTGATAGTGCAACATCAGAATTGCAGAAATCTGGAGTGAGCTTAGGTCACTGAAATTCACAAACTCCTTTGGTTGTCACACATAATATTTAGTCTTTCATTTGTTATATCCACTAGGGAAAAAAAAACACTAGTGTGCAATAACAGCAGAACAGGTTTACCAGAAAAAAAACTTCCCTTTCTCCTTAGGAAGGTGGTCTTACTCTGATCTACTTATCAAGCTGTGGTGGGTTCACCTTGGCTGCTGCCAGGTGCCTACCAAACCACTCTATCACTCCCCCTCCTCAGCAAGACGGTGGGAGAAAAGAAGATAGGTTGAGAAGATGGGTTGAGATAAGGATAAGGAAGGTCACTCACCAATTACCGTCATAGGCAAAACAGACTCAGCTTGGGGAAAATTGGTTTAATTTATTGCCAATTAAAAAAATAGAGTAGGATAGTGAGAAACAAAGACATAGATGGGGGACAACCTAGGTCACCATGGTCTTCTCCAGGGGCTGCAGGGGAATCCCTGCTCTGGCACCTGGAGCACCTCTTCCCCTTCCTTCTTCTCTGACCTTGGTGTCTGCAGGGCTGTTTATCTCATATTTTCTTACCCCTCTCTCCCACAGCTGCTATGCAGCATTTTTTACACTTTCTTAAACATGTTTTTGCAGAGGCACCACCATGGCTGATGGACTCAGCTTTGTCTGAGCAGTGGGTCAGTTTTGGAGCCAGCTGAAACTGTCTGGAACTGGCTGTGTCTGGCACGGGCAGCCTTTGGCCTCTCCTCGCAGAGGCTACCCCTGCAGCCCCCATTACCTGCACCTGGGCACCTGGACCCAATTCACAAACTGAGCTAGGTGCTGTGTTTGCTTTCACATACGTGTATGTATGACAATGCAGCTCTATTATAAATACATATCGTACCCTTTGCTTAAGTAACAACATATTTACAGTAATTGTGTTTCCTTAACACAAACACTACATCAGAGTATCTCTTTATCCTGAAGGACAACCACAAAAAAATAGCTCAATGTCTCAAATGCATTATTGATCAGTAACATAGTTTGACAAATACAGCTGCATTCTGAAAGATAACAATTTATGCAAATACTGGAGAAGCTGTTCCATCCAGTTTGTACCCAGGATTAGTGAAAAAGTGTGGAGGGTTTGCTGCGGGATGTCATCAAGGATCAGCAAAAGGCTGCTCTAGTGCTGCTCAGGGAGGGCTGCTCCAGGCAGAAGGACAAACCAGGAGCTGTGGGAGCTCACAGCACAGGCAGGGATGCAGCTCCACAGACCCCAAACATGACTGGCATGGGGATGGTGACTGGTCCCATCACCAGCCCCATGGTCATCAGACAAGGCAAAGTAATGAGTCAGGCCAGGGTCCACCTGGATGACTGTTCAGGAATATTGAGGGACAGGGCTGGGGGATCACTGCATGCAAGCAGAGAGCATGTGTCCTCATGGGGCTGCTCAGGACTATGCAGGGCTGTGGGTGCTTGCAAGACCCGAACAGAAGAAAGCAATGCATTATATGGCTTTGGTTTTTAGATTTCTTATTGCTTTACTGATTTCCTTTCTTGGGAGGTATAGTTTAAGTGTATGATGTTATTTTCTCAGCTTTGGTCTAGTGGAATTGTACCCCAGATGGAATTTGAAGAGGTAAAAGAGATGTAGTAGAGACATAGTCTCATCCTTCTTTTTTTCCCCTCACCATTTGTAATCAGTTTTTATAGTTTGGCTGAAATGAACAAACATCTATGACTGTAACAAGTCACACTGGGAACCATCCAAGGACACTGTCATCTCATTTTGGCACCCAAAGGATGAAGATGGAGAAGTTATGAGAAGTGGGTACCCACATGCTGAGTGTATTAGACCCCGGATTTCAGTATCAGTTATGTTACTGGTCTTTGCATCATACTTGACAAACTATTTTGCTGTTACTTTTTATGATAGTTTTAAGTGTTGACTCTTTAAATTATAGAGTTTGGGGCATATTCGACAAATAGATCTGCCAGTCTGGGTATGAAGCAGTACTTCCACTCCTCATTTTAAGGATAAAAAAACCAGACAGTTGTTAGACACACTTTTTATTATCTGTAACTTTGGGTAATTTGTTATGAAGGATGAACAGGAAAAGAAGGGAAGAAGTACAGATGGATAATTATCTCTCCTTTAATACGGTAAGAATAAAAAGGGATGTAATAATGAGATTATGTAGTTAGCCTCATAATTTCGTATTTTCTTGAGAAATACAGGTTGAGAAATACAAGATTTTCAGTTTTGAGGTGCATGCGATGTTCTCTGTGTGTGTGCTTTTGTGTGTGTGCTTCTATGCGCACATCTGTATAGAGCAAGATGATTTTTTCCTTTTTTGTTGTGCATTTTCCTTCTGAAAACAGATGATCCCTTACTTCCGGGGAAAAAACAGTAAAGTTTTTTGCACTTTTGGTAAAGACTTCCTTTAGATTTCCAGGCACTTAGTTTTTAACTAAGGTGATTTGCTGTATGGTAAATCATTTTTGGATGCCTGCTTGAGGATGTTGCATGTTTGCCACATATCTTTCTTCTCAATTTAGAAGGTTATCCTCAGTTCTGCTACAGTGTGACTGGGGATTACAGTTTAAAGGTTCAGCATTGATAACAGTCTCTCTGTTTTCCCAATTTATACGTTGAAGCTGTTAAAAATGGTTTGGGTGAAACAACTGAACCATTTAAGTAACACAAGGCCCATCACGTTAATATCACATCATGAAAGTTACAAAAGGAATTTCCCCTAGTCCGCCTACCCTTTCCCAAGTTCTTTTGCTCAAAATAAGATCACAACAAAGGACGTTTTCCCTCACAACAAAATGTTTTGTTTATATACACATAGAATCATAGAATAGAATCATAGAATGATTTGGATTGGAAGGGATCATCAAAGATCATCTAGTCCAACCTGCCCACCATGGGCAGAGACATCTTTCACTAGATCACATTGCTCAAAGCCCTGTCCAACCTGATCTTGAACACTTCCAATGATGGGGCATCAACAACTTCTCTGGGCAACCTGTTCCTGTGTCTCAGCACCCTCATCATAACAAATTTCTTCCTTACGTTCAATCTAAAGCTACCTTCTTTCAGTTTAAAACAGTTGCCCCTTGTCCTGTCACTACAGGCCCTGGTAAAATGTCTTTCTTCATCTTTCTTATAAGAAAGTCCACAATAAGGTCTCTCTGAAGCCTTCTCTTCTCCAAGTTGAACAACCCCAACTCTCTCAACCTTTCTTCATAAGAGAGATGAATGATAGCATTCAAAAACACAACAAAAAAGGGAACTACAAAGAGGTACAGAACACTAGCTCCTCTGGTTTTAGATTGAATTGACTAACATGGGTATACATGCCACTGACTCAGATAGGTGGGGGTTTTTTTTGAAAAAGGCTGACAAAGAATACACGATCACAGGACAAACAAAACTAAAATACAAAGTTCCATGTGTTCTTTTGTAGTAAAGTTTCTCCATTGAATGCATATGCACTAATGCTTATTCTCAACAATTTTAAGGAACCCTAGTAAAATGGTTATCTAGCCATAATCTCAATTTAATTAAAAAAAAAAGTTTAACTTTTTCTTCTGTCAAACAGGATATGTTATTAGGATAAGTATGGGAAAGAACAAAAAAGGCCAATTTTTTTTGCTTGGTTTGTTTTGTTTTGCTTTGCTTTGCTTTGTTTTGTTCTGTTTTGTTTTGTTTTTAAAAGGTTAGCCCAGCTTTGGGATGGGGTTTCTGGTTTTTTAGTCTGTTTTCAGAATATCACATTCTGTTAGATGTCTCACAAATTAAACTGGCTTAGAATGGTCTTTGGATGTCAGTTAATACTTTCATGTCACAGATAAACAGGTTTAATTCATGGTTGTTTGTGCTTAAGGAGCTTAAAAGAGAACTGACAGCAGAAATTTAATTCCTCTTCCACACCATTCACAGATAATATTCAGTCTAAGTCCTGTAAGAAAAGCTGTCCTAGTGTCTACAAGGACGTCTTGCTAAAGTTGAGTCGTAGCTCACCTGCATCCTGGTCTGCATCCTGAGGGGAGAAAACTTAAGCCCAGCCTTACCTTACAAACCTGTGTAACGTTTGCTATGCAGCACCTGTGCTTGACACCAGGTAATGCTGGAGACCTGCAAGTCAACACTGTTTTGGAGTTTAGAACAAAGATTTAAACCCCCAAAATGCTAAAAGTAGCAGAAAGCTTTTTCAAATTACTGAAATCTCTTGTGTAGGCAAACAAACAAATAATAAATGTGATCCTGGCAGTTTCCCATCCATCGAGAGGTTTTATTTGATCCAGTAGTCCAGGGCTCAGATCCCTGCAGGTGCAGGTTTACCAGAAACTTGTGACTTAGGTTTTCAGACTGACAGTTAGCATTGCAGTTGTCATCTAAATATCAGATACCTTTATTTCAGGCTTTGTAGTTACCCCATGAAGAGTTTTACATCATTACCCATTAATTTATTTTAAAGAAGGTGCTGACCTCAGATTCTCACAGAAAACCTGACAGTAAGCTCAGCACAACAGATTTTAGTAGGCATCATTATTGGCTGCTTTCCTTGTCACACAGCCTTGTAAGAGGTTTCAAGTGGGAAGTTTGTCACAAATGTGGTGGGGGTGTCACTGCTTATCTTTTTTCTAAAGGGTAAAGAAAACAGATTTTTAAAGTATCGTGACAACATAGAAGGAGAGATATGGAAAAGAAAATAGAAGGAAAATCTGGGAAGAAAGCAAGAACTAGGCTGCAAATTCAGATGAATAGGTGTCTCCTGCAGCACCCAAGGTATTGCATTGTCACACAGCCACATATACCTCTTAACTGCCCCAGGCAGCCTCCAGGATTGAAGCTGACTACCTGAGAGCTAATTCATGTGCTTTGTTCAACCTTACAATCTGCATGGTAGACGAACCAGCTGTAAGAGGCTTAATCTCCCTTTCCAGCTCAGGAGAAAAAGTTAGTGGGTTTTCTCATAATATGGCCATCTGACCACGCCTGGCATTCATCAAACTCACAGAAGATGGTTTTCTACATCATTGCAGCAGAAGAGACTTGGGTAATCAACCACAGCACATGGAAGTATCACACTGATGGACAAAGCAGAAATACATTAGCAGTTGACAGACCATTTGGAAAAAATGCAAGAATATTACCAGTATTCCTCTGTTTTGGGTAATTGAATGTATAAATAATAAATTGCCATTGGACTACTTGAAGGAAAGCAATGAAAATGAATATTTAATTTGTTTATTGACAAAACTTATTTATCATATACCTGGGAGAGTGGAAAAGAAAATTACCTAGGATCCAGATAAATTTGCAATGATTTAAATTGGAAAGGCTGTGTGTGGGCCTGTTTCTAAATTCCACAGGAATTTCTCATTCTAAAAGCATTCTTAAAGTATTCCACTGGTCTGTTCTGATTTAAGCTCACGAACTCAAGGAGTGATAGCCTAAGGTAGAGCTTAAGTTAGGAGCTTTTAAAGGAAGGCTTAACCCACCTTCTAAGGATTTGGTTTGATCTACGAAACTCAAACAAACTCCAAAAGAAAAAATAAGTCTGTGTGTGTTACCTTCAGGAATGTCTTCGTCTACACACTACATGTCAAATGATGGCTACTCAGAAAGGTTTTTAAATGCCAGAAGCCAACACTGGGTGCCCAAGAACAATTTTGAGCAGAAAGGATTTAAATAGATTCACTTTGCAATCATTAGCTACCACTTATTTCTGCTCTTCATTGCAAACTAGTCTGGATTCAGCTTTGTGAGTAGGTTGTGTCTGCATTTGAGAAGGTTAGTAAGAGGACAGGAGGAGATAACTGAACTCTCACTTATGAAACCCCCAGTGACGCACAGCTTGAAATTTGAATGAGAGCATTTGTTCTTCTTTCTGTGTTTTTACTATTTTTCTAGCAAGGATTAATCTGACAGAGATCAGTGTGTTCTGTGACCTGTGTTTAGCCTTTCTGTTGTGAACTGGACTGGAAACACGCTAGAGAGGGTAAGTGACAGATGCAGATATGGTGGTTATGAAGAAAAGGGTTTAGAGGAAAGAACAATTTGGGATCTTGTAATTTCTTTTTATGCAGGTAAAGGAAAGAATAGTATGACTAGATAGTGTGAGTAACTTAAAACTTTGACTGGAAATACTTTTCACTTGAGTTCTCCTACATACTCCAGATTGGAAAAATTATGATGTATGTTCTCATTCAAAAAATTTCCATGGATTTTCACAGACTTTTTTCCATCTGTGCTTCTGTGTTAGCTTTTATCTGCCTTAATCTCCTTCAGCAGTCTGTTCTGACTGCCTCATTTGCAGCACTGCTCTGTATTTTGTGCCTAGCAATTTTATCTGCCTACTTTTGCTAAGTTCTTTTTTAAAAGGAGTCTGATTTTTATGGTTTTAATTAATTTGGCTACATTATTTTTTCTTTTTTTTTCTTTTTGTTTATGGTATCTTTAAAGATCTACATGTTAGGTCACAGTATTAGTAGACATGATTTTGAAAGACCATAAAGATAGTAGCTTCAGCCTCTTTATGCATACAATATTGCTTTAGGAATTAATCAAAAAATCACCGAACTCCATCAGATCAAATGACTAAATACAGTGCAAGTGCTAGATGCAAAGTAATACGAAGTTAGCACAAGTGAGCATGACTTTCAATAAAGCCTGAGAAAATTCTCTTATTGGCAGGAATAAGTTGATTGAATAATACATGCATGGCAGAGTAACATCACTTACTTTAAGATTCCACTTTCAACAGAGATTGAAGTTAGAGCACAGCAGGAAAGGTGTCCTCTCCCAAAAAAATAGGAATAAATAGAGCTTTCTGCATTCCTCCCTCCAGACACTGTTTTGATTCCTGTGATCAAATAGCGAATCCAGTTTAAATTTGGGGAGCTGTCACTGGTTAATTATGGCCTTTAACATGTTGGTACTTAAAGAAATATCTTCTTATTTTACTTTTTTTTTCTCCCTACATATCATAGGATCATAGAATAGACTCATTTACATTGGAAAAGTCCCTTAAGATCGAGTCCAGCTGTAAACCTAACACTGCCAAGTTCACCACTAAACCATGTCCCTAAGCACCACATCTACATGCCTTTTAAATACCTCTAGGGATGGTGACTAAACCACTTCCCTGGGCAGTCTGTTCCAGTGCTTGACAATTCTTTCAGTGAAGGAATTTTTCCTAATATCCAATCTAAACCTCCCCTGGTGCAATTTAAGGCTGTTTCCGCTTGTCCTGTCACTTGCTGCTTGGGAAAAGAGACTGACATTCACCTCGCTACAACCTCCTTTCAGGAGGTTTTAAGGTCTCCCTTGAGCCTCCTTTTCTCCAGGCTAAACAACCCCAGTTTCCTCAGCCGCTCTTCATAAGACTTGTGCTCTAGACCCTTCACCAGCTTCGTTGCCCTTCTTTGGATTCACTCCAGCACCTCAATGTCTTTCTTGTAATGAGGGGCCCAAAACCGAACACAGTATTCAAGGTGCAGTCTTACCAGTGCCGAGTACCTGGGGACAATCACTTCCCTAGTCCTGCTGGCCACATTATTTCTGATACAACCAGGATGCTGTTGGCCTTCTTGGCCACCTGGGCATACTGCTGGCTCCTATTCAGCTGGCTGGTGACCAACACCCCCAGGTCCTTTTCCACTGGGCAGCTTTCCGGCCACTCTTCCCTAAGCCTGTAGCATCGCACGAGGTTGTTGTGACCCAAGTGCAGGACCCGTCACTTAGCCTTATTGAATCTCATGCAATTGGCCTCGGCCCATCAATCCAGCCTGTCCAGATCCCTCTGTAGAGCCTTCCTACCCTCAAACAGATCAACACTCCTTCTCAATTTGGTGTCGTCTGCAAACTTACTGAGGGTGCACTCGATCCCCTCATCCAGATCATAGATAAAGATATTAAACAGAACTGGCCCCATATCATTAAGTTCTAACATCATAACAGCAAACAATTTAAATAATCCTTAACTAACTAGTAGTTGAGGAATCTAAAGTCATATGTTGGACCACAGTGAAAAACTTGAGCTCATCATCAATGGGATGTTTGACAGGATACTAAATCAGAATTGTTATATATCTTCCCATAATAAGTTTAACTATTGTTGGTTTAGAAATACAGATTCTGAGCAGTAATGTTCATATATTTGACAATGATCTGGTGTTCAAAATGTTTAGCCTAAAATATTTGTTCATCAATTTACATGGTACAGCTAGATTTCCTTACTGTGATTTAAGTTCATACTCTAACTAGAGTATTTGATGGAGACAATAATATTTGAGCTAGCAAGTTTTGGTTTTTTTTTAAATTTTGGTGTGTTTTTTTTTTTTACCCATTACTATTTACTGCTGAAATAGGACTATTTTCATGAGTAAAACCTCAGGACTATGAAGGACGGAAAATCTAACCATTAATGCTAGATAATTTAAAATCAGAGTATGATGAGGAAATGCCCATAAGTGCCTAATTAAAAAATTATTTCAGTGTCTTATCCTCTTATTCCATCTTCAGATTGCTTGGGGATAAAATAACATCTATCTTGTTATGGACATATTGCTTGTAGTATATGGACATATGGGTACTCTCATTACTAAACACAGCTGTATTACCACTAATTTGAGCATGTTAAGGTGCTTAAAGGTCCATTAAGCAGCAGCTAATTTTTCCCAAACTCTTCAAGTGACTGGTAACTACCATATTGTCTAGTAAAAAAGGAGGGGAGAAGGAAGGTGGATGGAGAGAAGAAATGTGTTAGTATTCTACTAAGCAACCATTTAGCATTTACATTCAGCTCTGAAGATATTAAATTTCCCATTGTTGAAGGTTCATTAATTCACATCAGTGTGAAATACCAAGGCGGTTTGTGTGTCCGGACACTTCTTTAATTCCATGTCCCAAAAATAACCTTGAAAGGAAGTCATAGTCTGCAAATAATGACAACTTCTACTTAATGTAGAGAGTAGGTAATTAAAAAATTTCTTGAAAGGTTATAGTCACAACTGTGTAGGAGCACTCTTATTGTTAAGTGCTGAAAAATAAGAGAGACCTAGACTTAAATTAATCTACATTATATATAGCTCTCACCATTTTTCCAGTTTGCTTTCAGTTACCCGTGTAGGTATTAATAAAAAAGAAGGCCATAATTATGGGTTCTCCCCCAAAATGTGATTCATCAGTCAGACTTTTGGCATGTTACATTTCAATTGTGTATTTAAAATGAACAGAACCAATGTATATAAGGTGTAAACATTTTCTGTGGAAGCTTTTCTTTCACTAAATTAATTGCTGTGAAAAGTTTCTGGTTTTTCCACAGCTTTTATAATCTATTAAAAAAAAAAAACACACTTAAAAAAATATACACTATCTCTGTCTTTTGTACCTGTACAGTAAAAATAAAATTCTTAGGGACATTTGTGTTGCCATTCTCTACTATGAAGTGAATACTTCAGAACTATGTGTCTTTCATTATAGAATTGCTATTCCTTAATTACACTGGAAACCAAGTTTCTAGTAGGTGTTATGATGTGACAAAGGACACTGGCCTACAGAGGAAGGTGGAGACTTTGCAGGTAAAAACTACAGTTTCTATAATGTACCTCAACACTGTCCATTTGCAAAATTTCAGGCTTCTGTACTGTTGCCAAACTGCATATCTCAGCTAAAAGCTTGCATTTAACACAGAGGATTAAGCAAACCCTCTTTCCAATCAGATGTAATTTCATCTAGCATGATTTTTTTGTAACATGTTTTGGGTTGACTGGCCTATGTGATTTTTTTTCCTTTCTTTTGTATGTTAGGATTACACCAAATAGTATTTTTCTATTATTATTCACTAATGCTGTGTGTGAAAACCCAAGATGTAATTAACCTAGAAAGCAATTCAGATGCAACTCCATGTGTTCAGAAGGATGTCATGAAAGAGATGAAGCTGTGTATTAATTTGAGTACTTTTTGACAGTTGGAAGAAAACAATAGAAGACACAATATAGAAACAATCAAGAAAGAAGTGTCTTAGCAGAACCCATGTTGAAACAATTCTGCATTGATTTCAGGATTTCTCCTCTATTTCGCAGACTTCCATAGAAATAGATTTCAGTTTTAATTGTATATTTGAGCATGGGTGTGATAAGAACTAGGAATTTAGGATAAGAAGTAGGATTTCATATTGTGACAAGGTATCTTGTGCTTCTCCTCTTAGAGCTGATACCCATCACCTGTTCCCTCTCAATTATTGTTGGATCGTGTACCTGAGATGAAGGAGGAGATGTTGCGCTTTGTTTCCAAATGGCAGTCATGAATCATGTCTTTCTCGTCTCCCTCTCCTATCCTGAATGATGACCCAAAGAGGCACAAGAAGGATCACCACATGGAAGCGTGTCTTCCTTAGTTTCTTTTCTAAAACTGGTAAAGGTCTTGCATAGCTCATTTAACTACCCTTCATATGGGAAATGCCAGAGATCAAAATGCGTGCCCTGCTACATGGAATTAAATATAACATCTTGGGTTTTTAAATCCCCTTGTCTTAGTTAATTTGTTACCTAATGTTAGCTTTAATTTACAATAGGTTTTGCCTGTAGTTTCCATTCCCTACAGTCAAGAGAATAATCACACCCATAAAAAAAGACTTATGTGGGAAAGTAAATGCCAGGTGGGTTAATGCAGGAGATACAGCATCTCCTCTACATTATTGATAGAAATCTGCTCAAAGATACTTGTTTGACAATTCTGCATAATAAATTGTTGCTTTAATATTTATACCTCTCCTTTTGTGTGATTTAATGACCCATTTAACCTGTTCCTAAATCTTTAGATAATATTAGAAATCTGTTTCATAACTATGCTTTTGTATGTACTTATTAAACTTTAGAACACAAGATGGCTTTGCTTATCTGAGGTTATTGTGTGCAGACTAACTATATGTAGACCAGAGAAGTTATTTCTGAGAGGAATAATAATAAATCTTTGGGCTAAAAGCAGCTCATGAATAAGCACTAAGACCATATGTCCTGGTTTCAGCTGGGATAGAGTTAATTTTCTTTCTAGTAGCTGACATAGTGCTGTGTTTTGGATTTAGGATGAGAATAACGTTGATAACACACTGATGTTTTAGTTGTTGCTGAGCAGTGCTTACACAGAGTCAAAGTATTTTCCTGCTTCTCACACTGCCCCACCAGCGAGTAGGCTGGGGGTGTACAAGAATTTGGGAGGGTACATGGTTGGGATCGTGTTGGCTGACCCAAACTGACTAACGGCATATTCCATACCATATGACATCATGCTTAGTGTACACTGAGTAGGGGAAAAGCTGGCTGGGGGTCTGCTGCTCAGGAACTGGCTGGGCATCAGTCAGAGAGTGATGAGCAATTGCATTGTGCATCACTTGGTTTGTATATTCTTTTATCATTATTATTATTTTCCCTTTCTTTTCTGTCCTATTAAACTGTCTTTATCTCAACCCATGAGTTTTACCTTTTTTTTCCCAATTCTCTCCCCCATCCCACTGGGGATGAGGAGTGAGCGAACGGGTGTGTGGTGTTTAGCTGCCTGCTGGCTTAAACCAGAACACCATAGGTTATTTAATAGAAATTGTTTAGACTCACAGTGGCATTAGTAAAGGCTACGGCCTCTGAACAATTATTCTTTTTTCAGTTTTGCTTGTGTAACACAAACAGCCTTATGTGTTTACTCCTTGTCAACATTTACAGGAGAAAGACAACCTAAGTTGTGACTGCCTATGGCAACCAGTGAGACTGTTTGAGAGAACCTGTCATTGTAAACATCAGCCAGTAAATCACAGGATAAGCTGTTTAGCAATATTTTCTAGTGTGGAGCATGAACAAGGTGACATCAAAAAAATCAATGTGTCATAAACTCTGAATAGAGATGAAATCAGACAGAATCAAATAATAATTTACCTTGGAAGAGACTTCTGGATGTCCAAGGTCCAATCCCTCACTCAAAGCTGTGTCAGCTGAGATCTGGCTGCCCAGGGCCTTGTCCAATCAAGTTTTTATTGCTACGTATTATCAGAATCTCCCTTGGTGCACCTTTTCTCTGTTGCATCTCATTGTGCCACTGCATAACTCTAAAAAGGTGTATAAATGTCGGGTGAGATATACTCTAGCAGGGACTATTTGTGGATACATTGCATTGCAATGCAAGAGTCAGGCCAGGATGCACGTTAATGTCATTCTAACCTAATGATATTCCATCTTTCTGAATATCATATCTACTACAGGTGGAATAATGCTCCTTGGACTTAGTGCCAGAATACAACAGAGGCTTATTGTGTTTTGTGCTAGATGCACACTTGTGCTTTATTTATAGTCAAGAAGGCAGAGTTCCAGAATAGCACAGATATTTGACAGCTTAACAAATTTCCTGCTTGTGCCAAGATAAGGAGTGGGGTGGCAGTATGTGAAGCTGTGCCTGGAAGGTACTGTTTACATTCATTTTTCTGGTTGGAAATTTAGCTGCCAGTTACTCTAGCTGGAATCTCATATATGAGATTTTCTTTCAAGTCAGGCTGAAAGGCAACCTGATATACAATGTACTCCAAAATAACCTCTGTGATTTTCTGTTTTGACTCAGTCCACTTCCATCTTTTGATGTTTTAATGTTAAGAGGTTGGCTGCAGATTATTTCTTTTTGTTTTTTGATTTGTGTATGGCAAGAGTAGGCAGACTTGGAGAAGAGCTGCTGATACTTTATGGTGTTAAGAAGTTTGTACTCTTAGAAGATTTAAGCTGTTGAAGTATGGGCTGGATGAGCAGACAGTGAGGTAGACTGAAAACTAACTGAATGGCCACGCCCAAAGAGTGGTGATGAGAGGAAGAAGCCAGCAACTTGGAGGCCAGCAACTAGCAGTGTACTCTAGGCGTCAGTACTGGGTCCAATGCTGTTTAACATCTTCACTAACAATTTGGATGATGGTGCAGAGAGTATCCTCAGCAAGTTTGTAGATGACACAAAACTGGCAGGAGTGGCTGATACACCCAGAGGGTTGTACTGCCAACCAGAGGGACCTGGACAGCCTGGAGAAATAGGCTGACAGGACCCTCATCAGGTTCAACAAAGGCAAGTGCAAAGTCCTACACCTGGGGATGAATAACCACAGGCACCAGTGTATGCTGGGGGTTGTCCAACTGGAAAGAAGCTTGGCGGAAAAGGACCTGGGGGTTCTGGTGGACACCAAATTGAACAAGAGCCAACAATGTGTCCTTGCCACAAAGACAGCTAAGGGTATCCTGGGCTGCATTAGGAGCGGTGTTGACAGCAAGTGGAGGGAGGTCATTCTTTCCCTCTACTCAGTACTGGTCAGGCCACACCTGGAATACTGTGCCAAGCTCTGGGATCCCCAGTACAAGAGAGACAAGGACATGCTGGATAGACTAACAAAGGATCAAGAAGATGATGAAAGGACTAACGTATCTCTCCTATGAGGAAAAGCTATGAGAGCTCGGACTGTTCAGCCTGGAGAAGAGCAGGCTCAGGGGAATCTTATCAATGTATAGAAATATCTGAAAGGAGGGTGAAAAGAAGACAGATCCAGGCTCTTTTCAGTGGTTCCCAGCAACAGAACAAGGGGCAATGGTCACAAACTGAAACACAGTAGGTTCCTCCTGAACATCAGGAAACACTTTTTTACTGCGAGGGTGACCGAGCACTGGAACAGGTTACCCAGAGAGGTTTTGGAGTCTTTATCCTTGAAGGTATTAAAAAGCTGTCTGCAACCAGCTTTATGTTGACCTGCTTAAGCAGGGGGGTTGGACAAGATGACCTCCAGTGGTCCCTTCCAACCTCAACCATTCTGTGTTTCTGTGAAACAAGTACATAAACCAACAAGGACAAACAAAATCACCAAAGAATTTCAATGCTCCTGGATTACAACTAAGTCTATGAGTATTTTATTTTCCACCCCAGAGAAGCAGCCCTCCAAAACCTGACTGTGATGGACAGCTCTTATCAGATGTGCTGTTGATGATATCTCCTTATTTTATCTACTGAGGTTCAAAGAAGCATTAATCTGAATTAACTGAGCAATGAGATATATATCAGATTATGCATTATGGGATCATTAGTATATAGAAACATAGAATCATTTAGGTTGGAAAAGACCCTTAAGATCATTAACCTAGCACTACCAAGTCATATGTTTCATTCCTCAGAGAAGCAGAAAGATAAAGGTCGTTGAATTCACGTCTGAGGCATTCATAAATGGCACCATAAAATAAATCCAGGAGGCTCTTTCTCTTTACTGTTGACTGTAATTTTGTAGGTTTTGCATAAAGTTCTGTTTTAATTTTTGTTCTCCTGTGATCACTTTTTGTGCTTCTGTGTTTTTGGTTGTCTGGAGAGTTTCCTTTTTTTTTTATGCTTTTAATTCTTAATCGAAAGATAAGAGAATATTTGGGAGATGAAGATGGAGAATAAATTTTCAGTCAGTTCTCCTTTGCCTATTAGGGCAAAAAGGAGAGAAGTAGGTGGACAGTTAAAGGCAAATTTAGGACTTCATTATTTACCGTCCTTTTTGCACAAAGCCTCTAGCTTGTTCTGAAGAAAACATTGAAAATCTTGTTCTACCTGGTAAGCTTTTAAATTCTAACCTTTTCCAGTTTCATGGACCTTTAATTCTGTTTTTTGTAATAATTTACATAAGTTTTTGTACACATACAGAAGGATGTATTTAATAAAACAGAGAAGCTACTTCAGAATACAGCCTGTAGACACAGCTAATGTGAAGAACTGTATAGCAGCTGAAAACTGCAGCTGGTTTCTTACTGGTGAAAAATAAAAATGTAAGAACCATAGCTGCAAACGATAGGAGACTGTCACATTAACAAAAGTATGTTTTGTGTGTTGGTGTAGGAAAGGAGGTACACCAGACTGCAATTCCTAGTGAACGCAGAAGTACCTCACTTTTGCAATTTTCAAAAGCTGTTGGGAAATTTTAATCAAAAATTCTGTGCGAACACCTTTCCTGTACAAAAGTAAAATGCAAAATTGTATTCCTTTCCTTTCTCTCTGTTCCTCAAAACATATGATGAGAAGAGAACTGAGATGCAGAGACTCACAGAAATCTTTGGGTTTTTTGCAACTCTTGTCAAGGAGCTTGGTAGAAACATTCTCTCTCTTTTGTTTCTGCTGAGATTTTCTGACTGTTCCCATCACTTTCTTACTGGCTGTTTAGAAGCAATGATCTTGTTGAAGGATAATCCTTTACGTGCTTGGCCCCACTACAGGAAAAAAAAAAAAAATCACCAACTTTACTCCTTTTACAACTACCAGTTTTGTACTTTGGAGACCATTTTGAATTTGCTCCAGCACTTTCAGGTAATAACCGTGACCCTGGCCTACCCATGCATCATTGTCTGCCAATGCAGAGGAGGCATCTAAATGATATTAGCTGCCTTTTCAGTTGCTGTGAGCCTGTAAAGCCTATGACAGAGAGCCCACATGAATCAGAAAGGGTAGAGGTGGTATCACTTAGTGCATGGAGTGAGGATATATTTTGCAGAGGGAAGGGTGATAGCTGCAGAAGTCATTTCACAGTTTTGGTTAGGAGTGGCAGGGTATTACTGCAGCAGTTTTCTCATGGTGCACTTTATAAGTAGTATATGTAAGGGTTTGTGGAAGAAGTTTGTCTTCTCCTTTAGGGGTATCCGGTCAAGGACCTTTTTCAATGCAACAAGGGATAATAAGAAAAGGAGGAAGCCAGAAACAAGAACATACAGGGACACAAACCTGACACAGAAGTTATGAACGAGGCAGTGACGAGAACCAAGCCTGGTCAGTCATGCTCATTGACGAGGGTGTGAGAGAGTCTGAGGATGTTTATTTCAACAAGGTTATCTGATAGGGAACCCTGGCAACTGGTAAAATAAGGGCAAAAATAGGAAACCAGAAACAAAATATGTGGAGACACAGACCTGACAAAACAAACATGGAGACAATGACAAGAAACAAACCTCACCACTCACACTAGGTGATGGTCTGTCTAAGAGACTGCAGGAGGAGGAGGGGACATGGCTGCCTGTGCTTGTGCTTTATGTGAGTCCTGTATCTGGGTGCTGATGAAGGTAGCGACTTGTCTGTGTCAGTCTGTGTCAGTGTCCCCTGTGTGTGTGTCTCTGAGCTATGTGTGCAGCTTTGAGACTGGTTGAACCTGCACCCAGAAAAGCAGCAGCTGTGTCCCACAGCCCGGGGAGGGGCTCCAGCAACTGGGCAAGGGGAGCCCAGGGCCAGAGTGGCTGGAGCAGGCAGCCGTGCTCTTAACATCCCTTAACACTATGGATATTGAACTATGGAAAATTGTTTTTAAACTAGTTCTGTCCTTTAACCTGATCCTTCTGGAATAAATACAATAAGCTGAAGAAAAGTGAAGTCTGTTAAATGCTTTGTAAAAATATATAAAAACATACAATTTTTTCTTACTTCTTTTGGCTTATTAAACTTTGTCAATATTAATATTCAACTGAGCATGCTTATTTGCCCATTTAAATCAATGTAAGTTCTTCATTGATACATTGCTGTGAATGGCAGTAAGCTGCTTACATTTTGTCAAGTGAAAATGTCACCTTTTCTTTTAGAATGGACACTGTTTTTCTCAACATTAAACAGGGACTTAGAAGGTGAATTGTGTGGTGAATGTGTCTTTGATGATTATATATCTGCTTGTCTTGCCTTAGTAGTGAATGAATACAAACATCAGAAATATTCAGTTGCTGCATTCCCACCTCTATTTTGAATAATATAACTACTGTATGTTTTGCTTTTATATTCTACTTGTGTTTATTATTTAATCTTTCTGCTACTCCTTACAATCTGATGCCTACCTAGTTATTTCTCCATGTATGCAATTTTTTTGTCTTGTTTTTATTACTATTATGACTATCAGTTTTAGTCTTAGACATACAAAGCACTGTTTTTCATTTTTAAAAGGATTTTGTGTCCTATCAGACCTGATCTGAACAAATTCTCCTATCAAACAGAGCACCTGTCTCTTGGGAAAACTAGTTTTAAAAACTAGTTTTCTGTGCAAAAATAGATTCCTCTTTATCAAAGATTTTGTATTATTCAATTTGCCTGAATGCAAGAAGATTCAAGTTTGTTCTTTGGATGAGAAAGAAGTTTTGATCTAGATGTGTGGAGCCTAGTAATGGCTGAAAAACTGCATTGTTAAACAACCTCTTGCAAAGCTGATGTGAAACATAAGGGTGTAGCATTTTTTGTAGTCTGATGGGTTTTCGGGCATCAGATTTTTTCCCTTCCCTTCCCTTCCCTTCCCTTCCCTTCCCTTCCCTTCCCGCTGTTGGCAGACCCCGATGTACCCATGATGGGGCTAAACTGTGTCTCCAGAGCTGTTCACCAACCAGGAACCCACCATGGAGGCACTGGTGTAGCACCAGGCAGGCTCGGGAGGCCAAGGCAGCACCAGGCTGCTTATCAGGCTCTTGTATGACAAGTTGTCACCAGATCAGGTCACGGCAAAGCAGGGACAAAATTCAAGCTGACATTACTATTTCGTAGTAAAGTATGCAGCAAGACAAGAAGACTCCCAATAAAGACAGCAGTAGGCAAAAATCAGGACCATATGAAGTGAGGTTGACCCAGAAATGCCAAGAACTTGTCAATCTTCCCAATTCCCTAGAAAATAAAGATTTTGGGGGAGGATAGGGGAGACTGATTTCACTCCACATGGTAGCTGCTATGAATATCTGTGCTCATTAAAAAGAGTATATAGCAAAAAGTGGAACTGGATTTGAATATCACCTTTTTTTCAAATTGGTTATTAGCCAGTGTATATTGTTCCAGAGTGGCTTTTAAGCACATTTAGCGTGAAAATTTGATATGAAAACAAACTATGTCATTAGAGTATCTGTTGTGTTAAAAAGCAAAAATATCTCAGCTTTGAAGCATTATTAGTATTGCTCTCATTATGAATTTCTAGTGACTAGCCTGCTAATTAAAATCACTTGCTGTCTGTATACGTGTGATTTCAGGCTGCTGGATTTGGATACATCTTTTCCTGAGGTCTGTAAAATTACTTTTTTTGGAGACTGCAGTAGATCCTACTGGCTTTCACTGCAGTGCTAGTTCCCCTGGAATTAATTTTTTGCCCATGTGTTGTTATTAATCTAAGGTCAATTACCAAGCCAGGGGGATGTTGTTTTTTTGACATTTTATGCCTAAACTGTGCACAACTATATGGACTATCTTGGTTAGTATTGTGCAGGCCTTTGCCTTAAGTGCTGATGAGCACAGGTAGAAACAGAAGTAAACCAGAGTTAAGGGAACAGAATTAAAAGGATAATAAAGTTTGTTATACCTAATTAATTGCCTAACAGCTGCAGTTTTCTCTGTCACTTCCTCCTTTAGGAATATTACAGGGAACTCTAGGGAATTTAGAAACTTGCTGTATTCATAGAGCAAAAAATAAATGTGAATTTGAGATCTACAAAGCAAGAATATAAGTTTAAATTTTGATGACCTCATTTAAAAGTAAATGGCTGGAAATTTAAAACCCCTCTAATTATGCAGTAATTTGTAAGATAGAGGCTACCGTGGAAGAAGAGCACAGGGTAAGCAGCGAGGGTGCTCAGGAATGACAACGCTGGCTCCAGCATTGATTTTTATATGACTTTGTGTTAATTAATTGTCTGGGTTTTCCTGTGTAAAAACATTATAATAACACCACAGGAGGGATGGCAGGGCTAATTAATACTTGTAACGTGCTTTAAACACTAAGTTACAAAATGATTTATGATTTAGTATTATCACTAAAATGAATATGTTTCCTTTTGGATATTTAGCCCTGTCACCAACAAGCTCTCCATTGCTGTGATGAGAATTTTTCCTGATGGGGAAAACTTGAAGAAGAATGTAAAAAGTTGACTTTGAAAATTAAACTTTTGTTACTTTCAAAATTGTTAAGTTATTGGGGGAAGATGAAGAATTAAAATAAAGCTATAACAAATAGGATAGTTATAGAAAACAATTAGATGAGAAAGAGCATCACAGAAGTCTGTTTGGCTGCATAGTGGTTTGTTTTCCATACTTTTGTGTCTAACTTTCTGGGGAAAACAAAATTATATTTGGAGAATTTATATTTGTTTTGTGGAGTTTATTTCTGATAAAACACAAATAAAGGTTTGTCTAATTTGGAGAGGGTAAGAATAGCAGTTTTGTATGACTAGACTAAAATTATTTCTTTTTTCTTTTCCTTTTTTTTTCCTTGAAAATTTTTACAGCCAAATCTTTCAATTTTAAGAAAGCTTATATTTGGCATGACTAAGCATCTCACTGAGGAACACATGGAACTTTGCAGAATGTCATCTATTGTAAAATGCTCCACATGCTGAAAAATAAATTTGAGTTTCAGGTGTAATAAACCAGTAAAAGAAGGAGTATACCTGTGGGCAAAGATTCTGAACTGTCATAAAGGTGGGAGTATATTTTCACTGCAGGTATGTGGGATGGGATAAGATGGTGCAACTGTAATTGAATTGACCTAAAGAAGTTGTATTGACATTTATTTGAATCTTATTGTAGTTATTCTTACTTGAAAGTACAAGGCTTGATTTTGCTACAAGATTCCTTGAAGATAATTGTGCTGCAGTGAACTACAGCTATTTCATTAAGGGAAGAGGGTCTTCTGGAAAGGACAAGTATTGTGCACCTTATGTGTATCTTGTGCTCACCCACATAAACATGTTCAGCCAGTTCAGCTCTCATATTTCCATAATCCTACCACAGACAGTGTTTGAAAAGCAAACCAAGCAAAAGTGCAAATGCCAGTTTCATTCTGAGTTTGATAAAGAAAAGAATCTGCTAAATAGATTTGGGCAAGAAGGAAGTCAGGGAAGAGAAGTGGAATATCATGAGCAAGAGGTGCGGAATGAGGGAAAAATGACAGGAGAGGAGGGCAAGTGTTAAATACTAAGCAGTATAACAAAGGTAACTCTGCTTACTTCATTTCATTCCTAATCAGCTCTGTTGAAAACCTGATTCAGAAACAAAGCTTTGCTGAAAGGAAGAGCGTGGGTATCAACTACATAAAGGATAATTTATATTTATTAGAAGTCAGAAATAAAAGTATTAAAAGGGTTGGGTAGCTGCTGTAGTTGAGTAGGAATTTGTTTACGTTTGCTAAAATTCTTTGCGTTACAACAGGCAACTGACATTAAAGAGTATTCAGTGCTATTGAAAATCCAGACGATTCTGTGAAATGACAATTCCCCATCCCCTGTTTAATTCAAACATTTCACCCAAAAGTACTTTACTTTACAAATGAGCTACAATATGTAAAGAATAAGGACCTTAATGTGAGGCGTTACGTATATTTCTATTATTTTAGTAACAAAATGTCGCATCTGTTAACTGAGCGTGCATCTGTCTGATAATTACAGCTTAAGGTACTGTTGCTGTTTACAGGTGTCCAATAGAGATATACAGGAATGTTATTAAAGCAACATCAGAAGGAAGCAATAGCTATCAAAGCTACTTCTTTCTTAAAAGTCTGAATCACTGTTACTTTATTGCTTAGCAAGACGCTTGATTAATAGATTCATACAGATTTGCTTAAAGAATTTAATAGGTTTTGCAAATGTAATTTCATATTTGATCTGGTTTTAACAGTGATATGTTCTTGTTGATAACACAAAAATAATATTTTACTCTGTTGCTGGATGAAATGACAGCTTTGCCATTTAACAACCACATAATCAGTATCTGAACAGAGCTCTAGACCTTGGGCTTAGCTCGCTGTGATAGTGCTGTTAAACAGTGTTGTACAACACACTGATTAGCAAACAGCACACACCAAGGTTTCTTAATCTGCAAACTTCCTCGGTCCTATGTTGTGAAGCTGTATTGTAAATCTTAAAAGATTTGTGAAAGGGAAAACCAGCATTTTTTATTGAGAGTTAGGTGAATGCTTAGCACAGGAAAAATATTCTGTGGAGAAGAATATGAGGTGTTCGAAAGATAATTTCTATTATATACTATGGGCAGCAATCTGAAATACATGTTATGTTTTTAAGCAAACATTTACAAGATCTGAGTGAGGATAAGAAAGATAACATTAACTACTTGATGATTTTGACTGTCCAAC
>VYZW01014883.1:5639-27287 GCA_013401315.1 Balaeniceps rex
TTCTAGGTAAAAAACCATAAACCAAGAATTAAGCCCTAGCAGGGGACCCATGGACAACCAAAGGTACAAAGGAAGGAAGTTCCACCGGGCTGTGTGTAACTAGGTCATTTGCAGGTATAGTCTCATTTTAATGCACTGTGCTAACCTTGAGGCGTCTAAAAGGTACACCAAGAAGGGCAGCAAATCTGAATTAAGTAATTCCAAACCCTCTAAGTGATTAAGGTCTTTACTTCAATGTGGTCACTTAGCAGCAGGAAGATAGTGGACCTCAGCTGTGAAAGGTAGGCACACTCTGAGCGAGAGGGATGAAAAAAACCCCCCTTTTCATACTTTCTGGTAGATTTTCCCAACCTGTGAATGTCAGACACATTGTATTGATATCATCGAGCCAAGATCTGGCNTGAAGACATGCAGAACTTGCAGATGATGGCACAGTGTAGCCTGCATCTGCCTCCAGTCTTCCCCAAATACCTTCTTTCATAAAAGCAGAAGGAGAAATGGGCTGCAAGTGCAGAATTTAGCAGGATGACCTTTAGGCTGAATAAGTAATTGTCTCAGACCATCTTTAGAGAAATCACAACTTGGAAGAGGGTGATTCATTTGAGAGTAGCCCTATCCATTTTGGAAATAATGTACGTGTAGGCAAAACAAATAAACAGCAAAAGCAAAGGGAGCTGATCATAGGCTGTAACTGGGTATCTGCTTAGTAGTTAATTTCTTAATGCAGCGTCTTCTTCCCCTGCTTTACTTGTCCTACAATTTCCTTTTACCTTGTACTTGTAGCTGTAGGATGCAGATGCACTGTAGTGGGCCCGATCAAGCCATATGAGTATCACACTGATACTGTAACAGCTTCTGAAAAGATTTTAAGACACCTCTGGTTTTATTTCACTTGCAGAACTGGATTGTTTCAATTTTCTATTCCTATTGCATGTGCCTACTCAGATGATTTTGAGAAAACAGGGGTTGCCATAGGAGGTCAGATCACAGGTACAGTAACTCTGCCAACCAGTCTCTAGGCATCCTTCAGAGGAAGGTCGAGAAATATCACAGTTATGCATTATTATATATGGGTTAAAAAAAATTCCTTTCTCCTGAAGGAATCATTACGTGCCTTTTTGCATGAGGCTGTCCTTATCTTACAATTACAAATATTATTCTTTTTTAAGAAGGATATGTATGTTCATAAAAGCAAATGTGACTGTTGTCCTGGGACACAACATCCTACTTCAGCTGGATTACTAGCATTTTATGATCACTCAGTGTGCACGGATGTGTATGAATAATGGCCTCTCTTTCATTGGACTGAAGGGGCAAGCTGCATAGTTGAAGCAGTATGACAGTACTGCCTTGAGCCTGTCTTCCTATCTCAGTTTTATCTCACCTGACTGGTGGAAAAAGCAGTATTATCCACAATTTTGGAAAATATCCTCTTAGCTGAGGGAAGGGTGTCATGAGGTGGAAAGAAAGAATATGACAAGTAAACAGGGGGTCATGAAATTTTGCAGAAAGGATAAAGGATATATGGTATCAAAGATGCATTGTAAATAAAACAAAGGTTTAGTGAAAAACAAAATGCTAGAATGACCAAAGTAAATTAACTCTGTCATGTAAGTCAGGTGCTTGAATAGAAACGGACCAAAGACTTAATTTAATGTTGTGTAAGAAAGGTTATTTCTGTTTTAGTTTTATTTTTCACAAACATTTGCATTTTTTAAAACAAACTTCAGAGTGTTTCGATCACTGGCTTATTCTGTAATCAATTTTACAGAAAGAATTTATGAACTAGTAAAGAAAAAAGACAGTGTTCTATCTTTTCTGCTGCCGCTTAAATACTGATGCAGGAAATCATTTGCCTATTCTCAATTTTATTTGATAGAACAAAAACCCTAAGCAATAAAACTAAGGTCCAAGAAAAACATTTAGCTTGAAAAAGGTTGAAAAATGTACCCTTGGAAAGACCACTGCTTACATGGGATTGTTCAACAAATTCCTGTTGTGTGAGGTTTGGCATATACTTTCTAAAAATATAAGCATCTGGGGAAACCAGACAAAGCCCAGGTCTTGGACCAAACGAGGCATGCAGCGTGAATCTGTTAGCGATTATATCCATAATGAAATATGTGCCCAAATTTAGCAGTACAAAACCCCCAATACAATATGAAAACACAGCGTGTACAGCCCTTACCATAAAATATAGCCAACAGCGAAGGTGCACACTGCAGCCAGTCCACAGCTCCTGCTGGGATACTGATGATGTGTTGTTCTCATCTCGATTAATACAAAGGGCAAAACTGTTGTATGCTGAAAAAAACAAAACAACAGGGGAAAACCAGGTGATACAAATGGTTCTCACTGCATTTCCATGATAGTTCTACAACAAGAAACTTAATTACAAAAACCTGAAGACAATTTCTTGATGGTCAGGAAAGACAAGGTAGAATGACTCTATAAAGTCGATCAATAACCCAAACAATATTGTTGCTGTAACGTCCAATTGTTTGAGAGAGCAGAGGAAAACTGAGTGAGCAGAACGTGCTTTTCCTTTTGGCCAGGAATGCGAGGCAGATACTCTGTGAGTAAAAATGGCATGTGGCATGAGGGGCATGGGTCCCAGCCCCAGTTTGGCCTTGCAATCTTTGCCACATCACAAAGTTATTTTGACCATTCAAGTTAGGAGGCAATGCATCTGATTTTCCGAGACTCTAGGCACAAACAATGCCAAATGAATGAATATAAATGGAGGTATTTAATGCTTCTGAGAATTAGGTTTAAATGTATCTCAATCTGGGGACTTGCAAACAGGGCACATATTTTCAAACGATAGCCTCAATACCTCTGTTCCTCCATCTGTAAGACAGGAGTAATTATCTTCTTTGGAAAGGTGTTGTGAATCTTAATTTGTTAGTTGTTGTGCAAAATGGTTTTAGATTCCCAAATGAAACATATGAAAGCCAAAGCTGTAAAAACCATTTTCAGCCACTTGTCTTTATTTAGCTGTGAAAGTCCTTATTTTGTCATTTTTCCATACGCATTTCCTACACTGCCCCTTCTGAGGTCTTTTCATCCAATTAATGTCAGCAGCATGAAAAACTGCATCTAGCCTGCCCCCAACACTTGATGTCTAGATTTCAGAGTGCTGGTGGGCATAAAAATATACAAAAGCGAAGCACAAATGTGTCAGGAAATAAACCCCATCATTTCTCAATACACAGCTCACCTAGAACCAGCATTACTGGTGACTCCAGAAACAAACCCTGCCTTGCCACCATGGGGACAAGTTATCGCTGGTGTCCAAAGGGAATTACGTTGGTTGAGAGCTTGGCCCTGGGGCTTGGTGTGACTGTGACTGTGAACTCTCCTGCCCAGTCCACAGGGAGGTCTGCAGGTGCAAGGATTGCAAGGGCAGCCTAAGCCCTAAACCAAGTTCAATCCTTCCCCAAGCACTTGATCACCAACTGGAAAAGGGGGTTATGGCTTACGTTGGCCACGTTCTGCCATCAGATGCGCACATGTAGTTCTGAGGGGAGCTGGAGGGCCAGATTTGTCAGTTTTGTAGTAATTATGCTGTAAACCCACACCGATTTTCACCAACGTGAAGGCAGGACAGACACGGAGTAGAAATATCCTTGCGTGGATAAGAGGTCCAAATGAGAGGAAACAGAGCAGGGTCTGAGCCTTTAACAACTGCGGAGGAGGAAGAATCGTTTGAATGGGAAATGATAGGATAATGGAAATGCTCTGGCTCAGAGATGTAACGTAATATGTATGAATCGGATAACTGCTCTGATTTTCAAGGCATTAGTAATTAATGACTAGCATTTGGAGAATGTCAGGTGGGTAATACAGCAGTTAGGGGAGCTTTCAATTTCTTCATCTTTTAACAATTTGTTCCGCCCCCATCCCTTTAAACAGTATAAATCAACATCAAGGGAATGCGAAGATGTTTTACATGTGGTCTGCAATAGAGGTGCCCGCTAGTAGGTGAGAGTTCTATAAACTGTGCAGGACCTTCAGAGTCCATTAACAGGGACTGACAGCAAAGCAAGCCCTGGAGATTCACCTGTGTGTCTTACATCTGTATGGAAAAGGTCTTCAGACAGAGATCAGTACCTCACTCTGCACAGCCCCCAAAGCAGGGTAGCTGAAGGCTGTGCAAATGTCTCCTGCCCTGCCTCCATAACCTCTTCAGAGGAAAAAACAGAAGATAACAAAGACTTTTAACTCCAAACCCCACCCTTGATATTTCATGAATGATGTACTCTTGTGATCCAGTCACTTAGTCTTAACTCTTCACTACGTGGATGACAGTTGCAGAGCTTGTGAGCTCTGTTTCTCAATTGAAATGTTTACCACTTTAGATACTGCTTGTTGATACACTCTTCATTGCTTCATTGATGATAACAACTCAACCGCTTGCCAATTAAAAAGTAGTTAAAATAATTTCAGCAATCAACCCTTAATCTAGAGTCCTTTTCTCCTTTCCCTCCTCCCAGTTCCTGTGGTTATATAATAAAATAGGTCATTATTTTCCTAAATTCTCCCTTCTGCTCTTTTCTAAAGGTAAGGGGTGGGGGAGAGGATAATGACCTGTATCATTAAAGAGTTTATGTACAAAATCCTGTCAAAAGTACAGCACAATTAAAAGTGTAAGGAGAAAATCAGAGACATGTATCTTTAATCTTTGTCTGTTACAGCAAATGTCGATGCTAACTGCAAACACTGCAGTTTTACAAATCCAAAGTATGAACTTTGGTTTAAAATGTTCCAGTGAAACTGCCACTCTAAAAAGTTGTTTCAGATGCTTTACCCAAACTACAACCAAGATAAAATTTCCCTTTCCTACATTTCAGCCCCTCCAAAACCCTTAATTTAAAAAACATGAAATTTTGTAGGCAGGGATACCTTCTGTCAAACAGTGCCAATTAAAACTCTGGAGCTATAAATACCGAATTTGAATCAGACTGGCACCTGGACTGAAGCCTAGTGAAGGTGAGCAGGGGTCAAATGTGCTTGGAGTGGGATCCATCAGGGCTGGGAAAGCTGCAGGAGGCCAGAAATTTCATACCCTCTACCGTTTTTGCCACCTGATTTCTGAATAAACTTGGGCCAATGGGAATCTGAGGCTTAGAGAGAAAATAACATTGATGCTTCCTTGACCTGCTTGTTAAAGATCACACCGTGCCCATCAAAGATGCCCAACTGGTATCTCTGGGTCTGATCCCTTTTACTTACTGGCAGGCTGGAGGACAGCACAACAGTTCCCACCTTGTTTGTCAAAGTATCTCCAGGGGCTTACTTGAGAGAAGACTAAGGAATGAGGAAGTTCAAATAACAAAGAGGTTTAAATGGTGAGGATGATTAGCTGCTGCAACAGCTTTCCCGTAATTGTTATTTTGCACCATTTAAAGTCTTTAAGAAAAGGGCACATTTATAATTAGAGTATAATGACTAGTATAGTGTTATAATAGTAGCAAACTATGCTAGCACTAGTAATCAATGCTATATTGATAAGGCACTTTTATTATGGACTAAGTGTTTACCAGCAAAACTGCATTTTTACCTGGACGGCTTATTCTGCTCCCACTGAGACCAGCTGCTCCTTGAGACAGTTTTGCCTGTATGACTGTGCTGACACTAGAGACTTGAGCTGAGCAATGCTGCAGGTATGTCAGGGAGCACCCTCTCCATCAGCCGGGAAGGCGACACTCGCTGCACGTGCGCCCTGCGGTGACCGCAGGTTTGGGGTAGGGTGTGGCCCCCAGCCCTGCCGGGGCAGCAGGGAGGGAGCTAATGAACCCTATCGTTAACAGGAGCTCTTAGCTTGGGCTCAGTAACTGTATCTACTTGCAAGAAAATGTACCCTGTCAGCTTCTCCCGCCATGACTGCGGTGCTACCTGCCAAGGTGCCCTCCCAGCCACAAACCCCTTTTTCTCCAGAGTGCCAAGGCAGTGACCCTTGGACCCATTTTTAACCCCTCTCTGAAGGATCCATCTGCCAAGTCTGCCTTGTGAGTTGAAGCGTGGCCATAAGCCCCCATCACCTGGCCGCAGCATCGCCCTGTCAGACCCCTCGTGCCCCGTCGCTGTCTGTCCCTGCAGCGGAGAGGGGAGCTTTGAGAGATCTTTATGCTTGCTAGGTCTGCTAGCAAGCAGCGGTCTCTGCAGAGCAGCAAGCTGCAATTTCCTTCCCATTTTGTGTCCACCACACAGCACTGCTTCCTGAGGTCCCATCATCTATAAGGGGGGAAGAAATTTGGCTTGCCAAATCTTCAACTGCTGGTAACGATGCATGAAAACAGAGAGAAAGCATCCTGATGTGCGCAGCTCAGGTGGAATTTGCAGGAAGGTTATCATATGGAGAATTTGATCCAGAAAACACTCGGGAGACTGACTCCAAAGGAGCAACCTCTGAGTGAAGCTGAATTAGCACACACTGCAAAAAAGCCACCCCGAGACCTGCAGGTGGATTAATTCCTAGAACCACTGCCATTGCTTCCTGAGAGAAACTGCTCATTAATGACTCTTTAAAAGATATTTTTAAAATACGCACAACCTCCCACATGGTATTTATGTGCCTAATGACATTTGAGACTGGAAAATCACATTACAAATAGGCAGCACATCTGTAATGTTGGCTTGACAAGTTGAGATTTGATGGAGGACTGTGCTTCCCCATTTTAGGTGTGTGCTGCAACAGGCAGTTGGAAAAAGAGATTTTATGCAAATCAGGTACATTAAGAATGAGTTCTGTAATAGTCTTTAGGCAAATTAAGTGCTCATTCTTGAAAGCCTGATTATATATTTTATCTTCCAACCAGTAAGTGCTGCTTTTTTTAACACTGTTTTCATCAATACCTTGCTTGGCCTTTTCTCCTCCCTTAACTGTGTTTTAAAGGGAATTTTAAGCATTTCGAAAGGTAATAAAGCTGCATTTTCCACATGTTCCTGGCAGAGTAATGTAGAGAATCAGATCAGAAACTAGTAGAACAAGGGCATGATTATGATTTACTTGTTGAGAAACTTCTGAGAAAGGAACAGCTGGCAAGAGAGTATTTACGTGTCATCTGAAGGATGATACCTTCCACCAAGGCAGCCTAATCCATAAAGAGAGCAGCAGGATATCAGAGCTGGATACATAATAAATTGGAATCCTTGAGTGAGTCTGAGCCCTTCTGAGACTGAAAGCGCTGGTAGCACTTTTCCTCTTACAAATGAGAAATTATGACTATTAACTGAGACACGCTGATGCACAGGATGCACTCCAAGGCAGCCACAGACGGCTCGTTAATTGTTATTGTAGGTTGGAGGGAGGAAGAAGTATTGTATGATCTAAACAAAGACCAATACCCTGTAACGCCACAAAACACACAAGAGCCAGAGATAACCATTTTCAATCAATATAAGAGTGTAGAGTTCTTTGAAAAGAAAATTAACACTTCCTCTTTAGTGTTACCCTGTCTTTTGCTCTTTTCTGTAGATAAGTACAGTGGACATGGCACATCTGACTTAACAGGAATTGTATCATTTTCTCCATGCATACCTAATGTTGACAGGTTTGTTCTTGTTGTTTCTGGCACATGCAGTACATACTATATATTGAAATAGCAGTGTCAATCTGGTCTCACCCCTATGACTGTACTAGTGTCAGGGAAGTTATAGATAGGTGTTTATCTATAGAATTTCCACAGTGCCAATCACTGGAGCACTTCAACACCTCAGAAGCATTACTAAACATACCCTCACAGCAGCCCTGATCTGCAGGGGCAGGATATCCTATCCCCATTTTGCAGGAGGGTAAGATGGTGATGGCATGCCTCACTCAAGGTTACGTAGGGTAGCTATGGAGGAACGGAGAACCACATCGTATTCCTCAGCTCCATTCATGGGTGTCAGCCTAAGATAAGCAAGCACGTATAGAGAAGTAACAAAAATTTGGTATGAAAGCCAATCTACTCATTCAAGTTTATAGCTCTGAGACATCTTGGCCCTTTCAGCATCTCTCAGTTACCTTGACTGACCCTCTGTCCTGGTTCCCCTCTGCTTTTGGAGGCTTCTTCAACTGCCTCCCTCTGAGCTGTCTGTCTCTCCCATCTCAGCTCTTGCTGCTTCAAGCTGCTTCCTTGCAGCTCCCATCCTACCATCCCAAGCAACTCCTCTGTGCCCTCCTGGTCCTGATTCAGCAGCTCCCAGGGCGATGCATCCTTGCTTCTGTCTTGGCCTCTTTCAGTCTCCACAGGCCTTCCCTTCACATCCATCAGTATGTTTGGCAGGCACAGGTAATGCCTTAACTCAACACATCAAAATCTTGGTCACTTGGACTTGAAACAAGATGATGGCAGGGATGGGATGGGACAGGACACAGCACATCTGGTATAGCAAAATTGTGCAAAACCAGTGCCACGTAGCCAAACGGAACAGCACTGCTACATGTTTCTTTCACTTTGTATAATTCAATATAACTACTTTTAATGCATGCCATGTATCCAGATATCATTAAACGCATGCAAAGTGCAATGTCACATAAGTCACCTCTCTCCTTTTGCTGGGATCCCTTAGCTAGGCTTTCCGTTCCTTCTGTGCCGTGCCCAAACTCCCCGGTCAGCTCCTGACAGCGTGCACTGCACTACTGTTAGGAGACTTTTAAAATACAAGAGGATCAACAAAGCCCACGTTCGGTGCACTCAGACACAGCTGAGCAAACCCTGCGAACCCCAATTTACTTTCAACATCAAGTCCTTATTTTTGCCACAAAATCCTTAGAAAAAACATGCCACTGACAATGTGGAACATACATACACATACATGCTGTGCAGGGATCACTCATTAATCACAGTGTTATGCAAAGTAATTTTGCTACATATTTTGTTCAGCTTATTTGCCTCTTACCAGTTAAACCACTTGCCCTAGAATTTCTTAAACTACTATTTGCAAAAAGGTTTATCTAGGCAAAGAAATATATTCTTGTCTCTTACAATTATCCTTAAAATCAATGTTTACACACACACACATACACACACACACACTCTCTTACATGTATCACCGAGATTTAATTTACATGAGTGAATGTTGACTGTTTATGCAGGTCATGCTGAAAAAGTCCTAGTAAAGTCATTAAGCCTCATGTATTCCTAGCACAAAAATCACTAAAGAAAGCTTGCAGATGTATTTTAGCAATGGTTTAAAACAATTTTATTCATATGGAAAACAGCATTCCTCTCCCTGAAAAGCCAACTCCTTCCATATCATGAGTCTAACTGCACAGGCCTCAAAAGGAGAAAATAATTTGTATCAGTATGTTTTCTAAATCTCTTTAACTGACTTGAAAAGTTTATCTGTACATAATATGTGCCATGTTAAATTCTAATACCTGGCAATCTCCCAGGACTAGCACTGAGGCTTTCACAGAAGGGTATTTTTGGCTTCACGATAGCCAAAGTATCCTCTTTCTAACCTGAAGACATTGGACTCTGAATCTGTCACTGGTCCAGGACTGAATATTGCTTGTCCTGGGCTTTGGGCCAGTGTAATTTGGGGAAAGAAATTCCACATTTGGGAAAATCAAGAAACCATTATTTGGCAGTTTCTTTTTCAAATGGTGGCTCTTTGATGCTATTTGGAAATCTAAAATCTTGGAAGTGGTTACTGAGGAGGTGGATTTATTGGGTGTTGTGCAGGTGAGGTAGCCAAAGGTCAAACTTTGGTCTATCACATGGTGACTGCAACTATCTGCAACTGGTTCAAACAATTTAGCTCAGAAGACATTGTCATTATCTTTATTTAATTATTTCTTTATATTATACATGCAAACTCCTTTAATAAATAACTCTAGAGAACATAACCTCCTAAGCTTTTTTGTTCTCATATTCCAGAAAGCAGCAGCAGACCAACGTGAGCGTGGTCTCATTCCTGCACTCAGCGACCTGTCTGTAACCAGTTTTGCATGACGTGCACTGCCCTGCGTCTTCTAGACAGCACGTACTCCACTGCGAGGCAGAGGTGCATGAGGGAAGAGCTTCTTGAGCAATGGTGCACGTGCCCCTGGCCAAAGCACTGCACTAGCATCAGCTCCACATTCCTCCAACCTGTGCAACGGTGCAGGGCTAAGCTGTGCGGCGGCAGCTGGACGCTGGCAGCTGCTGCCGAGTGACCTGATGACTGGTGATAAGCCGTGGCCAGGCACCAAAGCAGCTCTCAGCTCTGCACTTGGCTTTGCTGATAGCACCTGCTGCAGGAAAAAAAATGCTCCTGGTCTCACACTCTGTGCTCAGGATGCAGAAGCCAGGCCAAGGCAGGGTCTAGAGGTACCAAAAGATTAGTAAGACCAGGAGTGATGCGCTGGGGTGCAGGGAAAAGAGGGTATGTGGTGGGGGCATAGGGAAGGCAGAAGGCATGGGCTGGGGTCCTGCATTTGTTGAGGGGCAGATGGGGCAGCAGGTATGGTTGGAAAACTTCTTGAGGGGGAAAATGAATTTGTGCAAGAAGGCAAAGGAAGAAAGACGGAGGTGCAGCCCTGCTTGTGTGTCTCCTAGAGCTGCTTCTCCTCTGCAAAGAAGGCATGTAAGCAAACAAGCCTGGGGAACATCCTGAACTAAGGTCTTCTGTCACGAAAACACACTGACATTCCCTACTTGTTTTACCCACTATATGACATACTTTATTTAGGAGAATCATTCTGCCTCAAATGCAATTAGTTCTAAATGCTATTGTTCATGTTAAAACAATTGTTATTTTGATTGATAGTAAAAACCTACAAACCATAGTAAAGGCAGCAATGTCGGACACAAAGACATTACAAAATCTATAACCTGACCCTTTAAAACCTGACTTGAACCATCAGATTTGACTTATGAGACTAGTTACAATAGTGCTTCATGCAAAAAGCATTAGGTTAATGCTAGATCAGGCCAAGTTGCCAAACACACCCTGGCATAATTAATCAAGAATATTTCAAAAACAGATCGCCTCCATGAGGTTATTGATTTCCTGTCACGACATGTTTTCCTCATGAGGTGCTACAATGCTATGTATCTGAGATGTGCTGGCGTGTATTTTTCAGTGACTAAGCCTTGATCTGTCTTCCTGGATCCCTGCCACTGGTGCACTGACATCTGCAACTACTCATGTTTGACAGTCTCATGCATGAGCTATGTGGCTTCCAACTTGGATGGGATTAGTATAGGAGACTTTCTGAATACTTCAAATGTAATTGAAAGCAGATAAATACAAGGGTCTCAAGAGGGTGGCATACTTTCTACAAATGGAATCACATTAAATCACGCGTATACATGCTTAGACTGAGATCTCAGTGTTAACCAGTATAGTATGCAAGAAAATGTTTGCCTTTGTTCTTAAATACCTATGAATCCTGACAACGCCACATCTTTCTAAAATCCAAATATGCTGCATGGCTAAAGTGTGGTTTAGACAAGCATGAAAAGGTACACATTTGGGGAGAAGGGTGGGGGAAGAGGAACGTATTTCGGAGACTGGCAGGTGTTTTGCCTTTCATCCATGCTTGAACTAAGGCGTTCATGTCTTCTGTGAACCATCCCTGCCAAGTGATGAGAGCTGAAGACAAACTATAGATCATGTAACTCAAGATTATACTGTTATAGTGTCAAATGTCAGCAAATAAGAAATGATGTTTTCTTTCAGAGCAAAATTCAACCACATCCTTTACATAGAACACCCTTCTATTTACCTGTTTTTCTTGGTAAATGTGGACATTGATATCTCAATCTGTGAATGTATTTCTGTACATATTTACTGAATACTGTAAAATAGAGAATGTAAATAAAACTGACATTAACACTGCTGTACAGTTTATCTTTCACATTTCCTTACTTTTTTAGAATTTGAACTCTGCACACATAAGTAATCTTGCTTTAATGCAGATAATGCAGAGCTTGATCAATCTTTTAATGGGAAATAGCCTGCTATTTCCTGCTGTCAAATACCTGTTTGAGATTGCAGTGATGGGCAATATATGAGCATCACAAGAAGACAACGATGCTGAACACATGCGATATCACAGGGCTCCAAGAAGATCAGGTTGCAGTGGAGCTGTGTGATACCCATAGTATTAAAGCTATGGGCTTCTCTATGGGTTATCTTGCAGAGTCTGGCCTGATTTCTTCTGTCCACCTTAACCTTGATATCCCTGTCTCTGCTTCCCTCACTAACAGCTCTGTCCCCAGCCAAGCTGATCTCACTGAGCTATCAGTGACCTGCATGGCTTTTCTATTTCAGATGTGAAAATGGAAGGAGAGCTGGAGATGAGATGTGATTCTTCTTACCACATGGTAGCATTTTTCCTAGCAAGAAGGGGAGCAGAACTGTCGCATGTGTAAGGTCAGTGGTTCCTGGGAGAGCAGTAGGTGAGCAGGAGGGCTGCAATGGGATGAGTGGTCTCATGCCTCGTACTCTGGAGAGCCCTGGAAGAAGGAAGGCTTCTTACTCTGCCTGGTGTTGCAGCTCCTGTCATGGAATAAAGTCCTCAAGGACTTCTGCTCCAGCTTCCTAGCAACAGAAATCAGCTGAGGTCCAAAGTAGTTAATGTGAGGTACCCCTTGGTCTCCTTCCCAGGACCCTGCTAAATGTGGTCTGAGAAGTTCATCAGTTTGGTGATACTTGTAGTATCATAATGCATTTTTCTGGTATTAGAAAATTTATCTGTATTCCCCTATTGCCACAGGGATTCAAGACAGAACTTCCTTTGCAGCACCTGCTCATAAAGCTGTACAATCAGTCATCTGTAAAGCTTTGCCATGTATCCTTCAGCTGGTCTGATTTCTTCTGTGCTGGGGGATGGATGCCAGTATTGGGATTGAGGTCACCCACACATGCAAGTAGTTCATGACACTTTTTCTTTAAACAGAAGAAATATCTTTTTTAACTGTGAGGGTGATCAAACACCGAAAGTGGTTGCTCAGAGAGGCTGTGGAGTCTCCCTCCTGGGCAATATTCAAAACCTGACTGGACACTGTCCTAGGCCACTGGCTCTAGCTGACCCTGCTTGAGCAGGGGGGTTGGACAAGACGATCTCCACGGGTGCCTTCCCACCTCAGCGACTCTGTGATTCTATTACCCTATGTCCCTAATTGTCTGTCTGTTACGGTCACTGGCCTTTAGATCCAGTCTCATCAGTCCTCAGTACCTGTTCTTCCATATCCCCTCCCTGGCCAAGGCTGGGTCTGTAAAATATTCCTGCATTTTGTGCATGGTCTTTGATACTATCCCCTTGGTTCTCCGGGGTGAGAGCAGAAGGAGACGGAACCACCCTGACCTGCAGCATTTCCACCCAGTGCACTTCAGAAGTCTCTCTTGTTCAGACTCTCAGAGTATTTCTAAATAGCCCTGTAACTGTCACTGTTCTGTAGCTGCAGAACAGAGAGACGACAGGAAGGCCCTAGTTCTACATGTGGTTTCCTCATTGTTAATGATCCCATTGTGTGTGAACGTGTGTTTGAGGTGGAAGATTATGGAAACGCCTTTCAGGTGGCAACGGACTGGCCAGTCACTAGACACATTTCATATTGTTAGCTATAACATTGTTCTGTTGCAACTAAAATACTCAGAGTTACTACGAGCGCAAGAAGTGCAGAGTAAACCCTTACAAACAAGGAAGATCACTACAAATGTGTCATTGAAGAGGGATAACAGTGATTCCGACCTGCCTGAGACCATCTGATTGACAGAAGCCTTGTACTGGACAATGGCATCTGTTGGGAAGGGGAAAAGGCACATTTAATTAAGAGCACTCCAACTCCACAGCAGTGATACTTTCCACTGGGAGGAGGCAATAAGGATAACCTTGTTGCTAAGGGAAAGATCAGAGAACTGGTCCAGGTGTGGGAGCCAGCATGGTGGGCTAGATGGGCACAGGAAGCTGGGTGAGAGAAGGAGACCTCTTGAAAACAGCAGGTTAGCTGAGAAAGGCCGGTTAGGGCCTCCATTTCCAGAACTGGAGCTGCAGCCACCTCAGCTGTGCTGGTTGAAAGACAAACTTGCTCAGCTTTGGGTCTGCGCCAGGCCAGGACAACAAGGTATGAGGAGCCCATGGTGGGGACAGCAAGGATGGCAGCTACTCTCCCAGGCCTGAGAAGGAGGACTGAGTTAAAAGCATTGCAGAAGGAGAAGAGAATTACCAAATATTGTTGGTTTATTCATCATGGGCTTCCCCATGGTATTTTTTTTTCCCCACCAATAAGGTTGTCTTGGCACCAATAAGCCCTTGGAGCCACCGCTCGCAAGCAGTTACGCATGGTTGCTTAGGGGCAGCCATGTATGTAATTCACTTCTGCAAGTTTCTACGCAGGGTCTTGTGCCAGTGTTATTTTTGGCAAGAATACCTAAGTGATTGAACCCGGCTCGTTTGACCGGCAGCAGTGCTGGGTAGAGAGGGTACATAATGTACGCCCACGTCAGACCGCGCGCTCAGCCCTCTTGTTTCTCCTCCTGCTGCTGCTGTAGCGTATTCTTAGTGGGTTACTAAACTTTGTATTGGCATTTCTGCGGAAGGTACCTGGCAGCAGACTGGTATTAGTATTTTAATTACTTGACCTATTTGCCTACCTTGTTTAGGAGTCTTCTTTAGCCCTATAACCAACTTCTTAATGCTCTTCGATATTGAGCAAAATTAAAACATAAAGAAAAGCTTGCCGCCCTGATGAAATGTCTAAGAGCAGCGGAACTACTATAAAAAGACTTGAAACTATATTATGGTCCTTAGATAAATCCTAAACTTTAAACAGATGATCTCTAGTACGTTCTTCAGTGCATGACACTGCTTTCTCACCTCAGGAATATCAGTTGCCATTTTGCCATTTTTACTGCAAAAAAAAAAGAGCAAAACAAAACCAAAACCCCAGACTTTTTAGCAAACTGGGACGAAAAGTACATTAAGAGACCCTAGATAACCCACAGTCACTATGGGATCAGCAGGGATTACCACAGTATAATTCCTTGTCATGGTGGTATATCATTAGTCTTATTAATAATTAAAATTACTTCTGACTGTTGGTATGCTTTATAAAAACTCCAGTTAACCCTTACAACATTTCTGTGAGATGGGGGAAAAAAAATAAAAGCACTTTATCAGGGAAGAAATACACACAAAGAAAGAAAAAGCATCTTGTCTAAACCAAGGCGATAGGCAATCAGTGATGGATTTTGTACTGGACTGTGGGTGTTGGTGATGCCTTCGACTGGGCTCAGCCCATGTCACCACACCGCTCCCCTGTCAGAAGGTCAAAGTCAGAAGAGTCCTGGTGGGAAGTCCACAGCTACTTAAGGGCTTGAAAGTACTGACCTCAAACATTCATGGCAGCAGGAGAAGAAAATCACGTGGATAAAATCCAATAGTTTAGGCACCCAATCAAAGCAGATTTTTTCTAAACTTTTTATTACATGTGAGCCCATCTGCCTCTCTAAATGTCAATGTAGACATGCTAAAGGAAACACAAAAAGGCCAGAGGAATACTTGGGCTGTTGCCTGTGGAATTTATTCTTGTTCTGACCCCTCTCTGCTGGTGAAAGCAGAGAGCAACTGGGGGCTTAAAACTAATGGACTTCAGCTTCAGGGCAACTTTAGACAGGGTCCATGTATGTGAGCCGGGGCTTAGCAGCATGCATGCCAGTGACTCATATGGTCGAGATTCAAGGATCCATGGCATACCTTCAGCTAGGCATACCTTGGGAAGCAGAAAGGATGCAGTAGTAGGTTAGGGAGCCAGGAACATCACAATAATATTTGGGAAGAAGTTGGTGTACTGTTTCCAATCTCCCCTTCCCAGGAAAAGTCACAACACAGGAATAACCACAAATCTAAAGAAGCTAATAGAAATTGCACTTTGGTCTCCTCCTCCAGTCTGCCTTCAGATGGGATCAAGGGGCTGAAATGACTCTAGCAACGTTAGTGGATGACCTCATGGTGTCTATGGACATACAAACCTCTATGCCACAACCGCTGTCTAAACAAATACTCATTCTGTCTCTCCCACATAACAGCTGAGAACCTAGCAAACACCAACCCGCCTCTAGCACTCCTATAAAGCAGGGAAGCACTGTCCGTGTTTTAAAAGGAGAACTGTGAATTATTTGCACACAGTACGTAAGAGGCAGCACTAAAAATTGCGCCTTGATCCTTCAGGAAACCTTCTCTACTGATCCTTCTCCTCTACTGGTAGTGGAGACACAAGTTCCTTCCCTCAGGCAGAAGGTTCTCCCTCTGTGCCAGGGAGAATGAGCCGGTAGTGGGGCATGAGCTGAGCCCCACTGCATGGCTGGGCGCTGGTGACTGGGGGGCATAATGCTGCAACTGCTTCCTTCGCCCAAGCAGGACTTAAGGAGCTCTCTACTGTACTCCCCCCAGTGTACTTTACAGATGATGGACTGTTTCGGCCAAAAAGTGGAGAGACCTTCTCACTCTGCATCTGGGAGAGGCCAACAGCTCCTCTAACCAGTAAATCCTTGTCTGAGAGTTGAGAATTGCAGATATGGTATTAAAGCAATTGTTTACAGCTGCTTTTGTGGGGGGAGGGTTAATACAAAAATCTTTTATTTTTGAGAAATGAAAGCAATGTGGATTTAGGCTTTCTTTTTTTTATCTTGAAAGAAAAAACAATTGTCTTTTTTCCCTTGAAAGATTAAAAAAAAAAAATTGAAGTATTTATTTGATTCAATCTGAAAAGCCATTTTTCATTAAAAAGTAGTCTGAATTTAATATGTGACCAGCTCTGGTGGTAAAGTAATTGACCAATGATGTTGAAAAAAAGTCCCAATGCCTACTAGAATTCCTTTGTGAAGAACAGATGCATCTAGTGGGACTGAAATATAGTTGAAATAGGAGAAAATATTTGGAAGATCCTGCTAAAAGTCATTTTTCATCAAGGACATTAGCACTCTATTTGTCAAAGCATTCAGAAAGCTCCTTAATTCTGCTGGACTCATTGCTAATGCTGCTGCCTATGTTGGGACAGTAATAATATCCCATTTAATAGGAAGCCACATTCTTTCATTTTGGGTGAGAATTTGCAAATGGCAGTCTATTCATTCATTTATCAATTCCAGATGTATTAAATAGTCTTTCAAACTGAAAGTGGGGAAACAAAAATTAGATTAATTGTAATATGGCAACAATCTTTAGTACATTATACCATGCTTTCTGCCCTCTGAGGACTCCTAAATCAGTTCAACTACCATTTTGGTGCCTTGGTTGTATTGAGAGCAGAGAAACCTCCAACCCTGATTTCATTCGGGATGAGCCACCACCACCTGAAGTGTTGTTTGTCTTCCTACCTTTCACCTGTCTTTTCTCTATAAAATCCCTCTTTCCCTTTTTACTTCCAGCCCCAGACTGCCTGGATGCTGCTCTGCTCCTCCATTCCCTCTCCACTGGTGCTGCATGGCGTGAAGACGGGTGTTAACGAGGGCTTCATCAGCGGACGTCCTGTCTGACTTTTGGTAGGGAAGAAATTCCCTGTCCTGTCCTGTCTTTCTTCTTTATGCTCTATTCCGGTACCAGACACAAGAGAAGCTACTGCTTCATTCACAGCCAGAGTTAGAGGCAGGCTTTCTAGAGACAGTGCAGCTATGAAGTCGTCCAAGGAGGATAGCTCATGGAAGTTGGAGAAAAAGCATTCTTGGTTAAGGATGCTCAAATTTAAAATGTGGAGTTCAAGTAAATGAACCACATCATTGGTATTTTTAACACTGTGAAAGGCAGTATTTTCCAGTCTTGTAAGGACAGAAAAAAGAGAAAAAGGAAGCAGTGGCAAAAAACAAACCAAGTGAGCACCCAAAGCTCAGGGAACATAAAGGGGGGAAGCAAAGTGCAGAGGCCACTAGAGACAATGCATTGCACATCACAAGTGCCAGTTCTTGCTATTAATATGGCACAAACTATTTATGCTCCCTGCTTACTTCTCAGTGAGAGATGGGCAACTTACCTTGCATCTCAAGCGGGCGTGTGCGAGGCAAAAGCATACAGATAGACATAACAGAGCAGATGGAGAACATATGAGTCAAACCACGCTCTGTAAACACATTACAGAAGAGGATAGGTGCAAGAAGACTATTTTTTATTAGGTGCTCTCAGCATTTCCTTAGGAGCCTATTCCTTTAGCATAAGGAAACAGTCCTTCTTGTAAGGAACTGAAAAATATTTGTTTTACTGATTGCTTTGGTAGAAGTATAAGCTTTGGGAATCCAAACTGTAAGATGAAAACTCAGTACTGATAACGATATTTGCGTAGGATGTATGCATCTTAGCCTGGAGGCTGACACAGGCTGAACATGTAACATACAAGCTGTATATTTCAAAGACAAGACATACAGCTTTCCAGCATTTTCTCATTTCCGTTTCAGTTCTTCATTCTTTCTTAATCTCTTTTTAAGAAAGAATGAAACATAAGGAAAGTCTCTGGATATCACTTTTTTGTTTGCATTTGCTGACATAAAGAAGGGAAAATCATGGGGAGGATAAAATGGGAGGAAGAAAACTCATAACAGCAAAAATCCAAACCACTGAAGTTTAAGTTTTGGTGAAAAAAACAGATTTAAACAACAATTATGAAAAAGAAGGTTCTAGCTAAAGACAAAGGTTTATTTTTTGTTGGAAATAGCTTTTAATTATTCTATTCAGATTTTGATACCTTCCAACTATAAACTGCTAATCAGTACAAAATTTTAAAGTTCATCACAAGTTACATAATGCTCTTTAATTATGTACCTTATTAATGTACTTCAATAATGTCCATACACAGACACATTAGTATATCTTGTATATATAAAACTCCTACCATTTTAAACCTAAGATATCAGCAATCTTAAAATGCCATGCACCTGCAAAATAATATACATTGTTGATTTCACCATGTATGTATGAGAGCTACATGGATCTTCTTAAGACCCTGATAAGGATTTTTGGTTTCTAGAGGCACACCACCTCTTTACTTATTTTCAGAAAGCTGTAAGTTTTTATTAAAGCCTACATGCAACCACCCAGTAAATATCTGTCTCCTGGCAAGTCAATTATTCTCATGGTTTCCATCCAAAGATGAAGTCCTCTGAGATTCACTCTCCTTTCCCCCTCCTCTCCTCGTCCTTGAATTCTGACGTTTGCTTACTGAAAGGATGAGTTAACTCAGAGGCAATGTTGCTATATTTTACCTGCCTAAAGAATGGCCAGCAAGGAGGGCCTGTTTTATTTCCCTCAAAGCCGTATTGCCATAATATCGTATTGCATTTGATATAGTCAGATGACTCTTACAGTCCACATACAAATGGAAATGATGTTGCTACTTCGGTGTCTCAAATAATCTTTTCCACAATGACTGGATTACCGAAAACCACTTAGATAACCTTGGTGCAGTTTAGATATACAAGAGAATTTAGCATAACCACTGTTTTTTGCCAAATGTTATCTTTTAACACTTCCTCCTATGAATCCTAAACCACTTCTTGTTATTCATCTCACTAACCATTCATGGATGAATGGCAATTGCTGAATGTCTTAGAAACAACACCTTGAAAATGTCATTCAAATCAATTTTTCAACAGCGTGAAGGGCTAGGAGGTAATTCACACTTCTTTTATAATAATATTCTATAAGAGGTACTGTAGTCATCTGCCTTCCCGCCACCCCCTCCAAAAGTAAAGGATTATAAATTCACTCTGATTTAGTGCAACCAAATGTACCAGGCAGAGAAAAAGACTGCAGACAGACTATGCTATTAAGACTGGTAAATTATGAGAAAAGCTACCTCCATCATTGCCGAAAAACTAACCTGTTCCCCCTCTGCTCAACAAAAGCATGGGAGAAGAATTCTGCAAGGCTGAATTTTGCTCCTGTTAAGAGCACTGCCTCCTAATGAGTGGAGCTCAGAACCCCTCTTTGGTCTCTTAAATATCAGCTACTTATGAACACCCGTAGGGTCCTTCTTCCTGAAGGGGCATATACACCTTAGGGGTTCACTGAACCTCTCTCTCCTGATCCTCAGATGTCAAGATGGCATTATTCCAGCGTTTGCTCATATCCAATTCTGTCCTGAATGTAAACCCAGCAGCAATTCAAGGCCCAAAGCTGGAACAAAGGGACTACAGATCCTGTGGGTAAATGACTGTGTCATCCTTTCAAGTGGCAACCGATGAATGAGGAGATACCAGCTAAGAAGTTCATGCCACAAGATCCGTCCTGCATCTGACATTTGAGACCAATTTCTGCTGTTGGCACCATGTCCACAAAGCACCCTAAACCTAAGCAACAGCAGATTTGAACCACGGCTGAGGAATGCATGAAGCAATCAAACGCAAACCATCTCTTTTCAAAGTCTGCCTGTATTACTGACAGCAGATGTAAAAAAGCACCAGCACCGCTATTGCTAAGCTAATTTCCACAGGATATTCTATGTACGCAGACTAAGACTAAGCCAAAGGCATAAAAAAAGAGGGCGAAATGTTGCCTCTTTCCTCTAATCAGACATGCATACCAGGCATCTTCCTGTAAGTCAGTTTCTTTCAGGCAAAAACTCTGATAAATCTTACAGCTAAGGGTCGACCCACTTTTTAGCACGACATTTGAACCTAAGCTCATTGCTTCTGGTGACTTCATATGAAGGATGCTGGCACTACACCGTCAAGGACACTGTAGCTCAAACTCTTCTCAAGGTGGATGCTGCATAATCTCTCTCTCATTTGATGTACAGAACTGCATGCACTTGCCGTGAGCCTCAGCCTTACAGGCCTGCTGCAGAGGCTGCAAATATTCCGCTGTATTTAGGGCCTTCTCCAGCTCTCCTGGTCAGAACAGTTTAATGCTCTTTCAGGCTGACCAGTGCCTCACGTAAGGAAAGATTTCCCTTCTCTTCCATCACACCTGGAAGCAACAAAGCTGACTTGCAGGCCAAAAAAACCCCCAACCTGTTTCAATCCTTCTGTTTTTCAGCATGTTCCAGGACAATTCCCACAGTCTCCATCATGGGGCTGAGTAGCTTATCTCATGCTCACCTCATGCTCACCTGATAAGATACCCTCCTCCCCACAGCTCATGTGCGAGCACTGCTGAGCATGACCACCGCCCTGTGGGGTACCTCCCGCATGGTGGAAGAATCACAGAATCACAGAATCATTTGGTTGGAAAAGACCTGCAAGATCATCAAGTCCAACCGTACCTGTCCACTACTAAACCTTGTCCCTAAGCACCTCGTCCACCCGTCTTTTAAATACCTCCAGGGATGGGGACTCGACCACTTCCCTGGGCAGCCTGTTCCAAAATTTGACAACCCTCTCCGTGAAGAAGTTTTTCCTAATATCTAATCTAAACCTCCCCTGGCGCAACTTGAGGCCATTGCCTCTCGTCCTATCACTTGCTACTTGGGAGAAGAGACCAACAACCACCTTGCTACAACCTCCTTTCAGGTAGCTGTAGAGAGCGGTAAGGTCTCCCCTCAGCCTCCTCTTCTCCAGGCTAAACAATCCCAGGTCCCTCAGCTGCTCCTCATAAGACTTGTTCTCCAGACCCTTCACTACCTTCGTTGCCCTTCTCTGGACATGCTCCAGCACCTCAATGTCCTTCTTGTACTGAGGGGCCCAAAACTGAACACAGTACTCGAGGTGCGGCCTCACCAGTGCCGAGTACAGGGGAAG
>VYZW01014883.1:27997-70395 GCA_013401315.1 Balaeniceps rex
CCTGGGGATGACTGGTCTGACTATTAAAGACTGAGGCAAAGAAGGCATTAAGTACCTCAGCCTTTTCTTCATCCTTGGTGGCAATGTTCCCCCCTGCATCCAATAAAGGATGGACATTCTCCTTGGCTCTCTGTTGTTAATGTATTTGAAGAAACATTTTTTATTATCTCTTACAGCAGTGGCCAGATTGAGTTCCAGCTGGGCTTTTGCCTTTGTAATTTCCTCTCTGCTTGACCTAACGAGGTCCCTGTATTCCCAAATACCCCAAGAGAGAAGGGGACCTTCTACAGTGCCTCATTTCTGGGCTGCTGCAGGACCAAACAGGTCCCTCAGGTAGGTCAGGGGAGCTTCAGAGACTGCCCAGCCTGAAAGTAAAGCTATGATGTCTCAGGAATAATTTTTAAAGTGAATTCCTCATGTTGTTTACAGGTTTGGACACTCCCGTTTTTAAAGCAGTTGAAGATTTAACCTCCTGTGGTGCTCCCTAGCAGCACTGCAGCTATTGAGCTGCTTGCGCGTTGTCTGTCTGTCCCATCAGAGAACATTTCCTGTTAAAAGAATTTTTGGCACAGCTGCTTCATTCTGCGCAGGGAGCAGAAAGTCAATGCAGATTAGCAATCGATTTTCTAAGAAGTACCCCACAAATCAGGTCTCCTCTCTCTGTTTGCCTTCATATTTCTGCTGGAGCCTCTATAATTAATTTAAACAGATACAAGCACTTCTCCTCCTCTCCCTTTTGATGCGAGCTGTTCCAACAGACTGTGCAGCAAAGCTGCAGCAATTCAAAGGCTTCCGCTCCCTGCGCAGAAGGGAGCAGCTGCAGGAATAGCTCTTTGAAGAGGAAATGGCACCCAATGGGACTGGCAGGCGGCTCCGAGCTGAGCTCAAACAGCCCCCAAAGTCCTTGGGAGCATCTGAGGACATGAAAAGAGGAAAGATCTAGGCTGGGAGAAGCCTGAAGAATTAATTTAAAAGACTTCCCCCCATCCCTGGAGCTTTCTTCTGTGTAAGCAGCAGGGGCTGAGAGGAAGAGTCTTCCTCACATTTGGCTCAGATGATGCTACTCATATTGAAAGGCTGGAAATACAGGGCTGAACACGACGGGCGGTGGCATTCCTGGTTTATTTATTAAACTATAAATGCATAACTATGCATATAAACACAAATGTATATATAAAAAATGGTATTCCTGTATATTATTAAAAAGTTACTGTATTTCTATTAATATAAATAAGCATACCATCATATTTCAAAGTGACCATAAACCACTCACAGGGCTTCATGCATGTTTAACTGGCTAACTGATGGACTCACTAAAGTGATTTATCTCAATGAAGCTGTACTTTTTTATGATGATTGCAAATATATTCCTCTGTTATTTACAGCACAGGACACACTTTCCTACTATCCTATTTAAGTGACTTATAGCAAATTCAATAGACAAAATAAAGAAATCTGTTTCATATATATGAATTTGTGCACAGGTACATATATACCCTCTCTGTCCCCAAAGTCCTAAAGTGTGTAACATCACTGACTTATGGCTGAACTTCATAATTGACGGAAATTTCTAGTCCTGATTTAACAGGCTTCAGACCTAAGGGGAATGTATTCAGTGAAGCCCTATGGCCTGTGCTGCTCCTGCGGGACTACCCCAGCTGAGGGGTAGTTCAAACACCAGTCGATTTTTAGTAGCAGGCCCACAACAACAGTATTAGACCAAATGCATGTTATTTTCTGAAAGCTGCGTGCTTCCTTAATTACTTATGTATAAATAGATGCCATTTTACTACACTCTGCTACCGCGTGTAACCAACATGTTGTCTAGAAAAAGAACTGACACAACACATCCTGCAAATGCCTCTTCTTTGTCAGATTGCACTAATTATATACCCACTGCATCAAACTTCTCCATCTTTGTCCTCCTAACTGGCAAATTCTGCCTTTTCCCATCAATTTCACACTGCTCTTCTCTCTTCACTTTTGAATTTTGCTTTTGGAAGAATTTAAGTTCATGGACATACAAGCCTGAGTTAAGCGGTGCACAGAACTACTGTGTGTGCCTATTTATGCCCGCACTTCTGCACAGCCACTGTGGAGAGATGCGGAGAGCCTTTTTTCTGAGACCGTGCTGAGTTTGGCAGGACAACCCTGCATCCTGGCAGGAACTGCCCTCAAACAATTTTGCTCTAGAAACAGTTTTGCTTTGCCATTAATGTTATGCCCCATTGTTCTGATATCGCCCAACAAATGATGATAAAATGTTATATTGTGACTATTTTATTATACATTGAAATGAACTGACCAATGAACTTCATTAAAAACACTTCACTCTTCCTAAGTGTATAGGCTGCTTAACTGAGTTACTAGATGATGTGGGAATATAGGGACTAAGATGAGATCAGTGGAAAAATTCTCATTTGCACTTTTCTCTGAAGTGCAAGGTTTGCTGATACTCCTTGACACCTCACATCTTAGTTGTATTTTTGATGTCTGACGGGGTCAGTTGCTGAGAGACAAGAACTCCACAGCCAGTTGTTTATACTTCTGACAGCAAAATTAAAATGCAGAGCAGGAAATAAACTGAAATGGTCTCATACTTGAATGGAATATAAACATTCTGCTTAATTAGGTCACTAAGCATATGTTTGTTTACTTGGATATTTTCTCTCTGGCAGTTCATCTCTGGGTAACACAACTACCTCGCTGGAGATAGTGGAATTCCCATGGCAGATAACATGAACTCGGCAATTTTGGGGCCAGAAAAGTATGTTTATTTACAGCACTATTTCAAGTACCTCATAATGAAGAGAGCTAGAGTGCGAGAGCAATACATGGCTCACTGGCTTATACGTCAGGTTGGTGTCTGCACAAAGGACAGCAGAGCCATTAGGAAGCTGGTTATAGCTCTTTGAATTTCTGCCTGTCCCTGATTTACCTTCTTAGTTGACTGTAATGCAGAGAAGGGTGTAGGAGCTAGTGATGCCTATTCCATACATATGGAAAATCTTCCCATGTTGCAAACCAAGAGGCACAAGCAATATTGCTGCCTACATTCATCTCAATCACTATATAATTTTTTTTGGAAGGGCTGGGGGGGAGAAACTTGAAAGTCTTGCGCTGTTCCCCAAAAGCTGACCAGGGAATTAGAAAATAATTACAGCTTTCAGAGAATTCAGTGCAGTTGATTCGAAGAGAAATGGCACCAGCAGCTTGGAGTGCTGGTCTGAGTTCAGAGTAACCCTCTCCCAAAAGCTGGCTGGAAGCAAATTGAGTTCCTAATTTTATTTCAGCTGAACAAACTCCTATTAGTCTGCTGTACCCTGAAGCATGAAAGCCACCTCTCAGCTTCTCACTGTTGGCACATGGGGCCTAGAAATCCCTGTATCAGTTGTGCACATGCTATCTAAAGCAGAGCCTTTATTTTAAGAGGTGAAGAAGGCCGGTTTCCAGGAAGAGCTGAAGAAGCACACTTTACTACTCCGATTCACAGTTATTTGCTAATGCTGAGGCTGAGGAAGGAAATGCTGAATCCTGGGATTCACAGGAATACCCACAGGCCCAGAAACCCTAAGCCTGACCCCTTCTGCCTTTCATCTTGTCGTTATTCTGTTCACAGGCTTCAATACTCACCTGCTTTTTGGTTCTCTGTCACGGACTTCCCTCTCTGCTGCCCTTTTCTTCCTCGCTGCGTTCCCAGATCCCCTGGCCAGCCTTTACCTCCCCAAATAACTCACATGGGACTCCAGATCCATCCCTTAACGATCTCTCTGTGCTGCACCCTTGTCCACCTGCTTCCATGCGGTTGTTTCTTTCCCATCCCCCACACTCACTGGGTACCACCAAAGAAAAGGTAAGGACACAGAAGAGCTAGATTTGCAACACTCAAAAGCCATAGAGTGCCATGTGTCCACCTCTAAAACTCCTACATTTTGGGTCCTATGCTTAAGCCTGGCTTTCCCAAGGAATATGGGACCAACACTCTGGCATGTCTCAGTGCCACAAAGGCATGAAATTATTTGAGTCTTGCATGGGAAGGGCTGTGTCTTGCACAAGGTTCACAACGAAATCATTTGAGCCAATAGCTTGAATGTTGCTATTTCATTTGTCACAGGCAATGAGCCTGACTGCCTGTGCACACATCACATCAGTTGAATCCGCATGTTGCAACAAACATGCAAATCATTTTTTTAGAAAAGCATGTTACTTTTAAATTCCGTAGATCTGTTCGATCTCTGCTACTCTGAGATGCTACCAGGAAAACTCACTGTGGAGATAAAAAGGGAGAATAGAATACCACTGGTCACCTCGCAAAGAAGAAAAGATGACAAATCCATGTTGCTTAACACAAGACCTTGGGCTCCATCACTGAAAGGCATCCTGTACAGACGCATTTACTACTTCCAGTTCCTGTACTACCACAGAAATCCCCAGCAATCTGGAGAGCAATGCCATCAAAAGTCATGGTTGCCCTTCCTGCTCCAAGCAGAAACATGTTCAGTCCTTCTGAGGACAGGGTACGTGTGCAACTCAGTCCTCACTATGAGGCTGGAGTAGCGTTACCTCTGTCAGACCAATGGAACCAGTTGCCCACTTCTAACAGGCCTGCCCAGAGTCTGGGGCAACCAAGGACTTCAGGAGCTTGCGGGCTAGCCAAATCTCGGTAGATTGAAAATGAAAGACCAGCAAAAGACATATCTCTACACAACACTGTCTCTTTGCCAAAATTCAGCCCCTTGTTCTAAGGATGAAGGTGTTGGAATACTCCTGATGTCAAAAGATACGATTTCTGATGATCCAGCCACACATGGCTGATCCGTGGTTTCTGAAGTTCTCTCCTGAAAAACTCAAGTAGGAAGGTAACTCCTCACATTGAAAATTTCAAGCTACACGTTTTACCTTGATGAAGTTAGAAGTAATGGAAATTGTTAGGCAAATTTAACTATAAGCATTTTTCCACATAAAATCTATCTTTATAAAAAACATGCACCAAACTGCATTTTTCTTGTTTTGATTTTGCCCATATCCCATTTTCTTCTACATCCACCTATGCATTATTTTTCTTGTTCGTTTGAAGAGCACAGGCTGCTTGGAACATGTATCTAGCCTTCTTGTCTTCAGAGGTGCATAAAAAACCCAACAATTTCCTTTTCTGTTTGCATTACAGGCCCAAGCCGCAACTGAGACTCAAGGAAGACCTTCTGAGATGGCTGCAGTACAGACAAGTCAGCACAGGCACTGTGGAGACGGCAGATCCCTCTTGCTACGGCAGACCCCTCCTTTTATGGGCCTGTGTTGAAAGCGGGACAGGGCTTTTGGAAAACTGCATGTGCCATTCCCCCTAGATCCCAGTTCCAGGACACGGAGCTTTAAGGACACGCGTGTTTTTCACAAATAGCTGGTATTTTCTGGACGAAGTACCTCAGCAGTTGTTCCTCCGCTATCAGTCTCACGTCATCTCCTGGGATGAGCTTTTCTGATTTCTCAATACAGATTACTTGCACCTGGATGGGAATGATAGGGTGTTGGCAGAGACACTGAGCAGACAAGAGGAGAGGGGAGAAACCTTGCCAGCCTTTGTGTGTGCAATTGCTGAGTCAGTTCAACAGCCTCAGATATCCCCGCCCCCACAAACACAGGTGCAGACAGCCATATAAAAGTAATCTTAATTTGGCTGCTGCCCAAATTCCACATTCCTCTTGGCTCCACCGGACCCGTTTTCCCACATGACCTCATCTCCCATGCCCTCACAGTGGACAGCCAGGCAGGCAATGCACAGTTGATTCTCCAAACATCCAGGAGTTGTTGTGGAAGTGGGAAGGAGATGAGAGTCCGATATGAGTGAGAGGAAGAGCAAATAGGCATGCCTGGGTCTGGGCCTTTGACCCCCAAACTTCCCCCACACCCACTGAAGTCTGGGAGCCAGATTCTTGGAGCTACCGGGCTGCCTTTGTGTCCTTCCGCTCCAGGAATAATGCACGGGCTGCAGGAGATCCCTCCATGCAAAGGACTCTGCCGGTATAGAGCTGCTCTGCACAGAGCCCAGCAGTCCCCGCTCTGTCCCCGTCCAGGACAGGATTAGGGGCTGCTCGGTGGTATCAGGATGCCCTTGTGGGAGACTCAAGCTGCTGCAAGCCAGCCTCAGCTGCTGAGGGAACTGGCCAGGCCCTGCCCCTCTCCATACTCAGCTCCAGGTAGCTGAGGACTGAGATGCAGCTATGTGAACAACAACTTTGGTGGCAGCTTGAGGACCGAGGGCTAATTCCTGCACCCATCTCAACACATGAGTTAGTACTGAGTATAGCTACAGCATATGGAGCTCACAGATGTATCCAAACACAATCACTGAAGATTAAGAAAGTTGTTTAACCTGCACAACCCTTAACTATGCTCTTGACTACCGTGCAAAGTTTTCCTACAGTGACTATATTCACCTGTCTAGAAAAGAAGAGTAAATCCTTTCTTTTAACTTCAGCAAAACAATCCACAAGTCCACACGCTCACCATTTGCCAGGGAGACTAATGAAGCCAGAGCCAGTGGCAATGAAATGCATGACATCCAACCAAGGGCTGTTTCCATGTTGTGTTTCAGTTTCCAAAATGAAGCCACTTTGTGTGCACAGCTAACAAGCTTTGTAACTTGCCTGATTTGCTTTTGAAGGACTCTTATTTTTCCCCTCTTCAACAATTTTTCAAAGAAAAGTGAATAAAAAAAATTTGGTTGATTTTGATTACAGTGAAGCAGAGACAAAACCTGGAGTACTTCAGATAGCAAAAGTTTCAGGAATTCACAAGCAGTTTGAAACAGGAAAGTGGACTGGAAACCATGACACAACTTCACTGTAGGGATCACTGCTTCAGTGGCTACAATCTGGTAAAGGAAAATCAAAATCTGCAGCACTCAGATGTGTATCATATTTCATGACGCATATCTAAGAACCACCCATTCCCTTGTCTCGTGTTTAGCATATCCCATGTGTTAGGGCAAAAAATAAAAACCTGAGCAATAGGCACGAGAATGACAACACCATCGGGAGCCTCCTGCTGTTGGAGGCTATATCGAGGGGAACTTTTGACTGTCAGCTTGGCTGAGCTTCAAATTTGCCCTAAATACGGTGCAACTGGCTGAGAAGAGCTGGGACAACAGGGTGAGAAAGCTTGCCACCGGAGAACTATCAACATAAGACGGTGGCTACCTTCCTCTTTGCTGGGCTCTCACACAGACTGATTGTAAGGGGAACACTAATAAATACCACCAAGCATTAGGTACAGTGTATGCCAAGCTCCAGCAAGGCTGCTAATACAGAGCAGAGGCTGTGGCCTCGTGGATCGGGGCAGAAGCATGGAGCAGCACACAGGTGTCTGCCCGGGCACCGTGGAGCTTGTGGTGGGAAGGAAAAAATGAATTGCAAGAGGAATTCCATTTTCAACAAGTTGCTAAGAGGCACTCTGTGCCTATTTAAATCTGAATTGTGTAAGCAGTGGAAACAGAAAGGGAAGGGTGGGCAATGTTAGGACTGCCCATTAAATTTCCTGGATTGGCTGGGAAAGAATCCTGTTTGGCATCTGAGTACGCTGCAGGAAGCACTCTTGACGTTGTGTCTACACCTTTAGCCTCCTTTAGGGCTATGACCATATGTCAGAGACCTTCTTCCCATGGTAGCCATGAAGTTGCTTTGCAATCTTTGCTGGCTCCTAGGGAGAAATACTGAGTGGGAAGCTTTACTCTTTCTGTCAACCTGGACCACGGTCATTGCACTTCCCATGGTTGCAAACTGCATCCAAAGATCCTACGGACGTCCTCTTGCACATGAGCTCTGGGCTAGGCTTTAGGCTGAAATCATGCTGTGAACTTGGGAGAAGGGAGGTGTATGGGAAAGAAGAAATGAGAACAGAAGGGAAGGACACCGCAAGAGCCAACAGCAGGATGGAGAAATGGAGATACATAGGAAACTTGTCCTTACCAGAAATGTGGAACAGAAAATTGTTGACATGACACTGTACATGAAACAGAGCTACACAAAATACTATTAGCAGCTTTGGAGGTGTGCATGATCAGAGTAGCAAGGAAAAAGAAACATCCTGAATCTGAATCACTACCTGTCCCTGAAACAGACAGCTAATTAATTTTTGGTTTTAGAAGTTGGAAGAGGTCACTGATCATTTGAGCATGTTTCAGCATGATTGAAAACAACTAAGGAAAAACCTAACTTACAAGTACCAGCAAGCCATGTTTGGGATGATTTGTTTTTACTAGAATTTTTTTAGAAAGAGCATTTATAAAAATCCAAATATAGATTTGTGGCTCCGTATGTACGGTAAGTAGAACATTTGGTCGCACTGTGGTCATCTCAGTGGTATTAACCTGCAGCCTCCTGATTCATTATTTATAACATCAGTCTCTTTGTGAAGTACCAGGTCACAATCATCATAAACCCCAGATATTCCACATCAGAACTAAAATTTTGATCAGTCTTTAAGAATGAAAAAGGAGAAGAAATTAAGTCACCCAAATGAGCAGGATAATTAGATTCTGCGGGAACACACAACAGGACAAGCAGATCATGTCAACAAGAATTTCGGCTCTAATACGCTAAAGAGTGAATAGAAGCTCTTGTGTCATGCTTGTCAAAAGACCACACGCAACAGCTTGGCCATGTAAGCAATTACCATAACCTTCTGTGGACCTGCAAACAGCAAAGTAATTCCAGAAGTGAATGTGTACTACTGACCAGGGAAGTGGTTGAGTCACCATCCCTGGAGGTATTTAAAAGACATGTAGATGTGGCACTCAGGGATATGGTTTAATGGTGGACTTGGTAGTGTTAGGTTAACAGTTGGACCTGACGATCTTAAAGGTCTTTTCCAAGCTAAATGATTCTATGATCTCAGCTAGTAAGATTCAGCCCTGCTCCCACTTGTACAAGTTGTGGCAGTCCAAATGCTCATTAGCAAGAATTCGGGGCAAGGATCAATCCTCTACTATGTGCTTTGTACAGTGCCAAGTACGAGGGGGTGGAGGACTCTAGCTGCCACACAATATAAATAATAGCAATTCATCTTTCTGATGCCTCACTATTCGTTTGATTACCTGGCTTGATTCACTTGAGGTCTGTAATGGCTTCCGTGGGCTATCAAAAACCTTATTTCCTCAAGCTGTTTATATTGGTGAAAAAAACCCCAACACACCTGCCTCCTGAGAGGATGGGTTAGAGGCAGGACACAACACAGCCTCTCCTCTTCATGCCAGTGAACGCAAGTTTGCCTGAGCTGCTCTTGAGGTGAGGAAGGGTGGGAATCCAGGCTCTGTATCTGCAGCCAAGAGCAGCTTATCTGTAGCTCAGGTGAGAGTTATGTTTTGGGTGAAACATATGCTCTGTATTGTGCTACTTCTTCTCACCCCTGTGAGGGACTGAAGGTTCCCTCTGTTCCCTGAGCACACAGGGGCACATGCAGGAAGCAGATCCTGGTGCCCTCGCTCCTCTCTAAACCATGTCCTTGGCTCACTTGCTGGTGAAGCCATTTTGGGGAAGCAGATATTTGTTCATTTTAATAAAGGCTTGTCTCTATTAATCCATCCTGTCCACATTCTCATCAAGATCCAGACTGTCACTCCGTCTGGGACTCCAAATGTCTGGGACATTTGGAAAATAACCAATGCTTTGTTACTCCAGCCATACTCATCTATCATTCGTTTTTACAATGACTCCTGCCACCTCTTTTGCTTCTTTATAAGCCCATGTCACAGCTTGATCAACCCACTACCTATTTCTACCTGTTCTCTCTTTATATGGGTTTAGGTATAGTGCTTTTACCTGTACTGGACTAGAATTCAGCAATTTTCAGCTTGTTCAGGGCCATTGCCTTTTCAGGTTTTATTTTTTTAGGCTAGCGTTTAGCCATGTGGTTAGCCAGCATGTCCCCCTGCAGCTCCTACTCCCAAGAGCTGATAATTGTGCTGAGAACAGCATCCTTAATCTCAGAGTACTGTACTTTTCAGTGGAAAGAACAAATTGGTAAGGAAAGAGTAAAAATACCAAAAAATAAGGTTTTTAAAAAGTCTTCATGCCTGCCTCTTCTACCTAAATGCTAACAAACTCTCTACCTACCTCTGCAAATCTAAGTTTTGAAACATTCTCTTTCAATAACCAGTCTGATTTCACTGAACAACTCCTCCACACCAAGACAGCATTCCCTTCTAATTCTCATATCCCTTCAGTGCATGCTTTTCTCTTCACCCCTTCCTGGCATTGTCCTTTAACGATGATTATGAAAAAATATTTGTGGAAAAATCACACCTCTCTTTGGCCTCCACTATCTCCCTTCTCTTCCACCCAAGACCCATGATCCAACCCCTCCTAATCATTGAGAAGGCTTCTAAACTGTACAAATACCCAAAGAAAGACAGAGTCACCTTTTCAAGTACACCACAAAATTAAATATTTTAATCTACAGCAGTTACAGGCACAGTATCAACCTCAACTAATTATATAGTTACGAGCTGTTTCAAATGCCTTCTTTCAACCCCCCAGCTAAAGCAGGTGAAAACCTTCCAAATGAAACTCTTGCAACTTCTAAAAGCAATGTCACATCTCTTCCTTTTTGGGTAAGTAATCGCTCACTGGCGAAGTTCGGTCAGTCACAGCTCGAACTGCACCTCCAAACACCTGCTAAACATTCACAACCTGAGGTAGACGGGTTACATCGTACACTCTTGAAGAGTGATCATAAATCTCTCTTCTGTAGCCAGTGAGAAGCAATTCCCTGTCAGCAGACACAAAAGAGGAGATATGAAGATAACCTTCCCCTATCTGTGTTGCAGTAGCCTCTGAAGGCTGTAAATCTCTCCAGAGTGGCCATTACAATGATGGCGCTGCATGTTGTGCTTGAAGAATAGTGACATTTCATCATCTGCCTACTGGAGATGCTGAATCAATGGAGAAGTATTTTACAGTTTTCCAAGGGCACACAGGGCCAGCAACGCATGCTGCTACTACATCTGCTAAAGCTTTTGCACTGCCCACTCACACATTATTAGTAATTTTCCCATGTGCTTATAATGGACTTCTCCTGACACCTCTGCCAGACGTATCTCTGCAACCTACCCCGCTATGCTGCAGAACCTCTGCTCAATAACCTTAGGTTAGCAAATGCACACTTAGGCTTCTTGCTTTCCTGGGCTTGCAACAATGGCTGATACTCAGCACTTTTCTACTTCTCCATATTGGAAAAGAGCAAAAAGGCAAATGACAGCATTCTAGGTCATATGCAGTCAAGCAAAGGTCACCTTGAATCAGGACTGATGTTAGCTACTGCTTTGTTCTATGGTCTCCTGAAAGATCCATTTTCTAAGTCACTAAGTAAAGGATAGACTTTTCCAAAGCTATCTCTGCACCCAGAGTCCACATTCCACTTCCACATGAGGGAAGTACTTAGGAGCCTAAGACCCACCCATGTTTGAAAAGGTGACTTTGAAATCAGAGAATCAGAGGATCGCTGAGGTGGGAAGGGACCTCTGGAGATCACCTAGTCCAAACTCGTTGCTCAGACAAAGGTTAACTACAGCAGGTTGCACAAGGCAGTGCCCAGTTGCATTTTGAACATCAGTAAAGGATGGAGACTCCACGGCCTCTCCGGGCAACCTGATCTGGTGTTCAGTCACCTTTACAGTAAAAGAGGTTTCTCTTATGTGACCTTAGTTCAGTATACCATCCAAACATTTTTTCCTCTCCTCTCCAAGGAACCTGAGAAGTTGCCTACATGTTTGGGGGAAACTTCCTGCAAGCAAAGTATGAGCAGGAGGGGTGGGTTCCCTGCCATCCATACATCATTCTTAAGTTTTTAAGAATTTACAGCATAGGTTGCTAACACTGAAAAGGAATGTTTATTATTGCGTCTATATTCTAGCTCACAGCCAGCAGAAATTACACAAACATCACGGAGTCAACCTTAAAGAGAGCCTAACTCACAGCAGTCACCTTCTCCCTCTTTGCCAGTTTACTGTTACCAGTGCTGATGAAGTTCAAGGGTGGAAGAGGATTTATACAGGATACTGATGATGCCATCTGCCTCTGAGGTTCATGAGCAGGATGAAAACAATGCTGTTCCTTTACCCATCCCTTGGTACCTAATGTTCAGTCTAAGAACATCATACAGCATCTATCCTCTGCACATCGCAAGAGGAAACAGGGCTTTCAAATGGGAAATATCCACCGGAGGCAGCTTTGCAACCAACCACCAAGGTCACTGGGATTTTTCACCAGTTTGTCCATCACATCTCCACCCTTCTCCTCTAAGGTTATTTTTTCAGCATGCTTACTAATATCAGGATTGGATGAGGAATCTTCCACACCCTAGCTAGCATTTTCTTCACCAACAGTGTTAACTTCAGGGACTTGTTGCTTCATTTTACAATACATAGCTACCCATTATTGGCTCCAGTTATGTTTCAAGTTCAAACCAAACCAAACCAAACCAAGAAGGTGGGAAAGAAATCCTCTGAAGTTTGGAAGCAAAACTCCCAGGTACACACAGGACCATTGCTGAAGAACCAGCTGAGGTGACCTCTACACCGGTAGGGTGGTTTGGTTGAAGTTGTATCACCTGTGCTGCCAGCATTCCCTGTACCAGAAAAAATACCTAATTGTGAAACAAGCAAAGGAAATGATGGGCTGACATGAACATAACCAACTTCCAAGCAGTAATTAACGTAATGCTACAATATAGCCCATGGCCAGGGAGGGAATGATGGGTTTTTCTTTGGTAAACTGAGAAGTGGATGTGTCAGATCAGCTATCCAGCACGGCAAAAATAAGACAGCTTCCAAAGTAAGTACAAAGAATAATACATGTACTAGGTTATTGTCTGCAAGGTTAGAGACATCTGGGCCAAGACAGGATTCTTTTCCCTGAAATTTTATATTGAAATAAAAAAAAAAAAGTCAGCTGAAGTCAGCCTTGTCTGTACCACAAAATTATTGTCTATTAATATGTATAAAATAACTCAACATGGAAAGATTAGGGCAGACAAAGATTACTACATTTAAAGGACCTTGATGCTAACTGGAACAACAGATGAGGATATGAAGTTAAGGATGACAGTGCTACATGCCACATCAAATTTAGCTCATGTAAACTAATATGATTGTTAAAGGATGTTCAGCTATAGCTTCCAGATGGAAGAGGGAAAGAAAGTCAGAAAAACTTGCTTAAGACGATTTCTCATCACTTTCTTATGGGAAGGACGGAATCAGCGCGTTAAGACTATGGTAAAAAGAGAATGTAGTGTCTTGCAGGAATTTTATCCCACCAAACAAAGCAATTCATCTCTACATATATGCACAGAACTGATGACACATACTGTGACAGCATACATGTAAATAGAGGAAGTTACCAAACATTTCTACCACTTTTAAAAATTCTGAAAAATGCAACTGATAGATGGGCATAATTGAAGTAAAGCACAACTCACAAGTTTCTCAGTCCAAATAGCAGTAGTTTCTGACTTCATCTGTTCTTTTCACTGTTCACTGTTGCTTCTTTGCTAAGATTATGTTCCATACTACTTTTCAAGCAGAGATTCCAGAAAATTTCTAATTGCAATAGATACAGTTATAGTGTCTCTCAGTAAAACCAAAATGCTATATAACAACTAGCAGTAAGATATTAACACCTGAGGTACAAAACTTCTGAATTAAAGCACTATACTTGTTAATCAAAAGATACATGCTTTCATTACGGACAATTATATTTATATCTAAGTCTTTAAGTGGAATTTATTAGATTGCTCCAGCAATTGACATATAGTAATATGATTGACTATCAAATACATTATAAATTAAATATGTATACCAGAAACAGTCTCACTTCCACAATACAAAGTAGAGAATTCACTCCAGAAGCAGGACAAAGTGGTCTTTAAGAACTTCAAGCACTAGAAATGGGTATTAGGTAATAATTTCTATCTTGCAGTATGGGTATTAATTTCTTTCAGGTCACAGCTTTCCACCAATAAATGCAACTATTGTACCATTACCCTTATTACAAAGTAGGAATATAATGGGAGGGCAAGACCTATGCAGGAGAGGAAAACAGAAATACTGGATTGAAACATTATGATGCCTGACCTCTCATCAGGCTGAGATGTGTTTCAAGGCTGCCCATGTCATGGCCAAGCAGCTATACTGAAGGTGACAGCAAGACTGCTGTACCAAATTTAAAGACAACAGTAAGGGCTCAGTTCTCCATCATACTCAAGCTCTAGTCAGCATAAACGCAGCGCAAGAGCTAGTGAGCAAACACACAAATGCTTCACCTTTTGCATTACCTGGTCGTAACTAGAGCCACTAGCATCAGCCTCCCAAAATGTGATGTAGACTAAGAGATGTATCTACACAGATACTCTAATAAACCCTCACAGATACTCTAATAAACCCTAACACTGCACAGGCGTTTATGCTGGCAGAAAGTTCCTTGACCAAAATAACGCTACGATGACAAAAATATTTTTATAAGTATAACCACATCCACTTCAGTATAGAAAGGAAGTGACACTGGGCAACCTAAACCAACACTGCCACAGCAGCAAGAGTTTCAAAGATAGCCAGCTTTCACATGTGTTAGCTGCCACAGATTCTGCCGCATTTCTTCTAAATCAGCCTCAGACATAAACTGATGCAAGGGGCTGGCAAATGGTGGCTGTAGCAGAGAAAAGGCCTTTGCTACCCTCTGCCATGCAGCTTCCTTGCTGCAGGAGGAATGATCCAACAGCCTTGTCCATGTTCAGCTTCTCCCACTATTTGGCCACTACAGCTGAAAAAGTGAGATCAAACTGGAGAACACAACTTACACTCTCTTCCCCCTTTTTTCTCAACAAGCATTAGCTTGGGGCAGTGGGGAAAGAACAAGGGAAATAAAGGAACTATAAAATACACAATAGTAACTAGCATTTTCTTAAAACTCTTCAGGAGAAAAGGCAAAGAAGAGCACTGATTTTACACTCTTCTTCAGGTTACTTTTTCACACACCCCGTCCCCAAATACAGGACACAGCAGAGCAATGAAAATAGTGAGCTACGATTTCCCTCCACCTGCCACACGGCCCTGTACTTACCCACCTGGAAGTCCTGCACCTTGTTGAAGTGCACTGGGCCCAGGCAATTGCTTGAAAACACTGTACAGGCATGTAAGTTGTACTTATTTTTTCAGAAGATACAGAACTGGCATGTTATGATCTTTCCTTGTAGAATGCTAAATACTGATTTATTTCTCTTTTCCAGATTCTTACACATTTTCAAAATCCATTAATGCAGTCTGCTCGAGGAAGAACTTGAAATGTGACCTTTTTATCAATTACCAAGAGAAATTGAGAGTTACACAAAGGGGTTTTTTTGTTCTTGTTGGATTTTGGTTGTTTCTCTGTGTGTTTTTTTTTAAACACAATGGCAAGGAAATGATGTGTTTCTGCACCTGGTCAGCATTTTTCTATCACATCAGAAAATATTTTTGAAGCCTGGATAAAAAGAGAGCGGCCAAATGTTTAAATATCTCTTTTCCCCCCCTTGGCAAAATTCCATGCATTTTTCTTAAAAAAAAATCTGTATTTGCTGTTACTTTTACAGAGCTGGCAGAGGCTTGGCCACACCTCTTAATATCAAGAAAAAAAGATGTGGGCAAACCTTTTCTTGCAATTCTCTGAAAATCTCAACCTTTGATAAAACAGAATGCCAAAACAAAAGTAGTAATAATGTGGCTGATGTTAACTTTAATGGTTCAGTTGTTTAAGCTTTATCTGATTCCATGCTTCCTGAATATGGATAGTTTGGTTTCTGGGATAATAGCAATTTGGATAGTTATTTCATTATTTCATCTCAACTGGGTTTTTGAGGAAATGTTAGTTGATTTGTGGGTATGTTGTTCTTATTTACCAATGAAATACTATATTCAAATACAGCAAAGACTTTTTCCCATTTGTTTTATATAGAAGTAATAACAATTCAGCCGTATCCCTGAAGGATTTATAATTGACAAAATCCTTCCAAGGGTTACTTTATCTTCCTTTTTTTGTTCATCCTTCCAGTCTGTCAGCAACTGAATCAATAATTAACTTGGACTATCATGTTTTCTGTAACATAAATAGAACATTTAAAATAACAGCCCTGAAAAGCCCTATTTTCTTTAGGTTACACATCTCAAAAAAAGCAGGCAGCTGAAAACCACTACACAATTGATTTTAATGTTTTGAGTTCCGAGGGAAAGTCAGCTGCAGGACATCCACAACTGTTTTTCAGAGGTTCAGGGTGAACGAAAAGCGAGCACTCTTCACAGGTTTTCTAAACAAATATATGACAGTGCTCTTTGCTGTTTCACTGCCTATGAAAGTGGAGGGTTATTCCTAGCCTTACAAACACCTTTGATCTGGATCGGTGGGGACACATCAAAGAATCTGCTTTCTTAGGGGCTCACAAAAGACGACAACAGACAAGTATGCATTGCTTTGCAGGCAGCAGTCATCCAAAATGCCAAGTCATGTAACTGCTATTAGCAAAGACAAATGTCTAATCTATTAATTAAAAAAAAAAAAAGGAAAAAATCCTCACTTGTATCTCCTCTCTCCAAATCTCTGTAGCTATAGTAGCTGTGCCATGCTGTTTCTTAGAGAGTTGGGACAGTATTATTTCTTATTATTTTAATGAGATGGGAAAAACAGTGACATGACATCAATGGATATAAATGCGGTTGCAATTAAGATTGTCAAAAACCTATTGCCTTATGAAAACAGTTCTGCTCAGTTTCAGAAGGGTTGAATTATTATGCCTCATTATTCCTGATATATTGTGGTGGGGGAGAAATACACTGAAAACAAGGAATCTGCCAGAAATTTTGACTTCAGTGTACTACATTTAAGTATGCGATGAGGTGTGATCTTATTTCTGGAGATATGCTGTACTGTTTGGTCTAAAACCAACAACGTACCACTGTCAAAAAGACAATGGAATATAATTACCAAGGAGGCTCTTTTGCAAAGGATCACATGAAGACAACATAAAAGCAGAAGAAAACTATTATTAGGCTTACAGTTTTGTCACTATGGGCTTTTCTATGCTGAAGACAATTTACTACAATTTTTTTCCCTCCACGATTTCTCAAAAAAGAGGGGTGAAATACTACTGAACCCACGTTTTCTAGATTAAGAGATGAACAGCACACCATACCATACCACACTTCACTAACTCCAGTCTGGTTCTAATAGTTTAATAATCCTTTCCCCAGGGGGAAACTAGCACTGAAAAAGTACTAAAAAGGAAACAATGCTCCGATCCAGCTCGGGTTAAAGATTTTGCTGTTCATTTTGAACATAGGAGATCAGTTTAGGGAAATCACCTTTTTATGAAGTAGCTGTTTCATAAATGGCAAAGACATTCCCTGCTGGAACTGCCTGTGCAAATATATGCTTAAGACTTTAGTATCTGCAATATGTTGTCCTCACTACTGGGGACCTGGCTGCCCTCTCCACTCCCGTATCATAAGAAGCAGCTATGCAGCACAGCGATTTGATGAAGCTCTTTCTCATGATCTTCTGGAAAATGATTCAACTAATGGCTTGGTGGGCAGGTCCAATTTTTTGCCTCATTGTCTGTGTTCTGACTCCAACTCTGTATAATATTTTGGAGAAAGTTCGCCTTTTCTGCACTGTGCTGAGTAAATATTTTGTCAGTTGTTAAGGATGAGCTACAGAGTAAGACCCGGCAACGTATCCAAATTCAGCAGCAAGACTTGGAACTGTGTTAGAACTTTTTCCAGATTGTGATTTGTAATGTATTTCAGAAGCCAGCAGAAAACCAACCACTCAAACTATTACAGAAAGGCTGAATGAACCCTTTTCAGAGCAGTGGAAATGTTTTTCCCCGCAGCTGAAAAAAAAAAAATCATTAAAGCTAGCAGAAAGGGAGAAAGGGCTGGGTGATGAAGGGGGAAGTTTACTTCCTGAGCACTCCATGGTGCGGCATGTTCCCCAGCGAAGAGCCGTATCTGTGCTGCACCAGAGAGAAAAACCTCACCGGGATGAGGCGAAAGGGCCTGTGCAAATGCAAGGCTGTGACACCAAACCGCCCATGTCAGAGACACATCCACACGACCCGCTGGTGAGGGGTGAGCAAAGAAAATGCAAATAGAGGCTGCCCTCCATCCTGCCTCCACAGTGGAGATACAGGGAAGGAGGCACAAATGAAGACTAAACAAAGACTCATTTCAGGAACATAATTATTTGATCTCTGCTGCAGCCAGGCAATTACTAGAAGTGATGATCACTAAAACTGAATTCCACTACTTAAGCTAGAAAAACATTCAGCTTATAAACTACTAAATAAAGAGAATGAAAAGTGAACACAACTATGCGGCTCAGCATACATCTATAACAATGTCATGGTAACCACTTGTTTGTACTTTCTATGTTATGTCTAACATAAAATCTCTACAGTAATAATCTGTGGAAAAAAGAAACAGACCCATATACGTGGTGCTGTTGTTTGGACCAATGAAGAAATAAAATAAAAAAGCACCTTCCTTTCCAATAAAACAGTCCTTCTTCATATAATTTTGCTAGAATCTGTATTAGAATAATCGGTATATTGAGGTTAGTATGCCACAGAGATTCTGTCACCCTTTTGCTGTTATGATTGGGGCCGGATAAATAATTTTTACAGTCTGCATGGCAAGGTACAAAAATCCTAAATTGCTGAAAAGAATGCAAAGGATGAGAAGGGACACCAGGAAAGCAGAGAGAGAGCGAGAAGACAGAAACTGAAAAAATAATGTTGCTGTCCTCAGTGGAAGGTATACCTGAGGAAATTTCTGTCACTACCCCAGCTATGCAACAGTAATAAAAATGGCAAGCAGTTTCATTTCCTTCCATCCATCCATCCCTCCTTCCTTCCTTCCCTCCTCTCCATCCCCCTTCATCCTTTTTCCCTCCCCTCCTTCCTCTACTTCTCCCTCTCAATTTTTTGATGCCTTTTTTTGAAGTACAGACTTCACATGGGAGATAGTAGTAGGCTTTTCCTAGCAGAGGAGAGAGTACCACTTTCTCAACCAGGAAAATTTTTGGACAGCATTTACAATCAAGCCTGGCTAATGGTTCTAGTCCCTGACTGACCTCTGTTACTTCTGGCATGCTCAAAGCAAAGAAAGCCCGTCCTTGAGGGAAGGCCATACTGAAAAGTTCCCAGGCAGCCAGAAGGATTTAATTTTTGTTGCAACTACACTTTGCTATTGGCAACAGCATTGAAAATGTCTCACTGAATCATCAGGCAATAAACTGAGGCATAAATTGATAAAATCTACAAATTTAAATTTGTAAGAAGAGTAATTCTTGACAAAATTTACAATTTGCACTGTGAAAAACATTTCCAGGTTTGTTTCTTTAGCACATTTGTGAGCTTACCATCTTGCTCTCCCTTCAGCTTCAGGGACATCATGTCAGACAAACATAAGCACAGGCTTCTTCTTCTCCAGACCAACATGTTGTATGTACTGGTTTACCCAGAAGCCCTTTATGTGCCATCCTGCCATCCTACCTGATTTCAGGACCTTCCTGCCATGCTCTTAGGCCAATGGCTCCTCCATACCAGCACTCTCCTTCTCCCCATCTGCTGGGTTGGATACATGCCCTCTGCTCAGCTCTTCCCTGCCATACCCTGAGCTCTGGCTGCCCCGTTCCTGCCATTTCACAGCCCTTTCCTCCTCCTTCCCCTTGCCTGTGGCTTCCCGTGCTCTTCTCTCCCACTCATTTCTTTTCTTTCCCTCCGGAGAGCTGCTGAAGTATCAGTCTTTTCTGATTCATCCGAAGCGAAGCAGAAGCGACACAACCAGCTGAAGAAGCCACAGGCAAAGCGTGTGGTTGTGTCCTGCATTTCTGCTGCATCTAGCGTATCGGCGCCCGCCTGCGGCTGGGGCTCTCCAGCATGGCTGAAGTGCAACCAGCGGAGCAGAACACTTCAGAGCCACCAGTCAGGCATGGAGATGCAAAATGTACAGGTCTGTAAGTACTGGTCAAAAAAAATGCTGGAGGAATATAAAACTTCTGGGGCAAGTCTAGAGAAGAACAGTTGGGTGCCTCATGACATATGCTGGATTCTGGTTTTAGAATGGCTTTTTTATTCACCTTTCAAAAGCAGTCAAAACTTCAGATAAAAGGAAAAATAGTAAGATTCTGGACAGACATTCCCTTTTTTTCCTCCCGTCCTTTTCTGGCTCGGTTTTACAACTCCACTGCAGACCAACCAGAGACCAGAAAGTCAGTACAGACTGGAAGATCCACCCAAGCTTCAGGGTGCTTCAGCTCAGGACACTCACTGACTCCCCTGGCTTCCTGGATAGAACAATGCAAAAAAGAGGAAGGGACACATTTTGGAAAATGCTAACCCAATTAATTTCTGCAGGTTGAAGAAAAGGCATGAGGTGGCACAAGGATCTCCAGCTGCTCTTTTAAGGACTGCTGAAGCAGGTGTGAAAAGAAGATGACAATTTCCTCATATAAGCAAACATCACAACAGAGATGGGGCAAGGCATTAAATCTGTGGTCTCCTTTCAAGGTCTGGCCCCATTTTCAACCCATATTTACATCTACTGTCAACCTAACTTTGCCCACTTAGGGAGGTCCAGTCCCTCCCACGAGGCCATTTACCTTTTCTCAGCTGGTGGAATTTGGGACCACCACACAACAGGACATGTGATTTTACACACACAACTGACCAAATCTGGGCAGCCTTTATCGTCTGTTATTTTTACTCAGTGCTGTCTCAGGCAAACATCAATGTCGGTTCCTGAATGTAAGGATTTGCCTGAGGAGAAAGTGGGTAAGGATCTCATTTCCACCGACTTCAGTATCAGAAAGTCTTTCATAGCCTGTAACTTCCTTAGTGGCCTTCTGCCGAGCCATGTAATACTGCGTCTATCCAGCTGTTTGAACCACTGTTCAAATGTGGTACTCACTGGAAAACTCTACTGGTGCCACAACTGATAACAAGAGGTGTGGCAATTTTGCGATGACTTCTTAAATTTTAATTATTTGTTAGTCTTGAGGAACCATATTAGCTCACATATCATCAGAGAGGAAGGGACGTAACATAAAAAACCTGCCATTGCCTCTTTCTGGTACGCAGATAATATTTCAGTGAGATTACAGGTGCAAATCTCAGCACTTCAACAGCCAAAGTCCTTTCCTTTTGTGTCAAAATTGTAATATCAAGAAGAAACATCACTGAGCTCCTAAGCCATTTATGCATGTGTTTCTAATTATTTGCTTTCAGTCTGCTATCCAAAATTAGAATTACATTAGTATAAGAACACAAGTTTTCTCTGTCATGCTTTATCTTTTAATCTTTTTTCTGGATCAAGGAATTAAGTCATAAGAATTTTCTTCTATATGTTAAAAATTATAGCCCACTTACATGTATTTATTTTCAGAGAAAGCCAGTTAACTATCCTTAAACACTAAGCATGGTCTGAATAAAAGTCATTGCTTCAACAAAAAATAAAAGGTATTGATTTCCTCAGTAGTCTGTCTCCATTAGGCGTTCCATGTGTTCACCAACTGTAAAACTCGATTAAGTGAATGAAGGGATAGAGACCGTGACTAAGTGAGGAGACAGCAGGTAACAGAATCAGGAAATTAACTACACAGGATTAACTACACAGACCCAGTCCTCTGATCTACTCTGTTTGGCACCTGGCCTAGAGGAATGCACAGCGCACGTTTGCTCACTACCTACGGCCAGTTTCAGCTCTGTACGTGCACTGCCCATCCCTTCAGATCTGCCACATTTGTGAAAACATACCGCAGACATCAATTTTTTCAGCATGTGCATGTTCAAGTCACTTGCCTAGAAAAAATACACTATTTCTGGGGTATCTGGCAATTCAGACTGCAGTACTTACTTTTTTAAGCCCAGTGACTGGAAGCAAGTTTCTGCAATTTTGTTTACTGCTGCGAAGAAATTCACACTGCATCTTGACAGCACATAAGATGGCATATGATGAGGAAAGAGCTTAATAAGACAGGCAAATATCAAAGAGCAATTCAACACAACTTGAGAAAAACATTTAAAAAGTTTGCTTAGAAAAGTTTAATCATATGTATTTTTAAATCTGTGACCGTGCTTCTTAAAAAGCAAACCACAGGATAATTCCTCACTGCACTGAAAGGAACGGCCTAACTTGTATTGATGTCAATGGGGTAAGATTTCATTGCATCTATCAAAAAAAGAAGCTACATCAAATGATAAAATTAAATAGTAATATGTTTTGTAGGGTTGGCAGAGTATGTTCACAGCATGGGAAAGATAAAGACACAATATTAATGAAATATCTTTCAGAGACAAGAACCAAATTTGTGCATATTTTGTAAGCTTTTCGTTGTTATGTCCATTATCTAGCATTTTGAATGACCCCTCTGAGGAAACAAACCAACTTGAACTTTATTTCAAGAACAATCCAGGAGAACTAACGAAGCTTTCTTAACTTCACCAAAAGGAAGACAATATAGAAGACGTCCTTACTTCTATTTTTGTGCTTTTATACTATGTGAAAAGGAATTTAGCGGTAAAAAGGGGCGCTAGAAGCAACTGGAGAAAAGATCCCTCTAGCACAAGCTCCATGAGGACAGCTCTATGGCTATCCTTAAGCACAATGTATACCAAAGTAGAGGTATATCTCACAGCATGACTGGAACTTCACACCACACTCAGCCTGTGTAAATCACTGATTTAGGGAACACAAATCACTGCACAAGTCTTTTCAGCATATGGTACGGAAAAGATACAGGAGGGCCTTAGGAGAGACTAAGACCTCCATTGCTCTTCTGCTGGGACATGAGCTGAACCTTTAAGAAGCTCAGTGTAGAAAACTTGTCCACAGCTCCAATACCTGTGAACTACGTATTTGAAGAAATTAAATATGAAGATATTTAATTTATAGTTATATTTTTCATATTGCCATCCCATCTTCCACCCAAAGACCTAGTTAGGTCTCCTTCTCCTAGTAATCTAGAAGGACTGGAGTGTTGTGATTCGAGCTTTGGCTATACCTTTCATTTTTATCTAGATATGCTATTGATTTTGTTAGAAGATTGCATTTGGGAGGGATGAGAAACCAAAATTAAGTTAACAGTGGGGTGGGCTTTTTTAAAAGTTTACTTCTATGGCTATTCTCTGCCCTTAATCTTGAGAACTGTAATGAACTACAAATCTATGGAGGCAAACGAGAAATTTTTAATCAATCTTTTCCTTTCAGAGTATAATTTATTATTGTTTCCAAAATTATGTTCCACAGACTACTGCAACAACAAACACAAGTCCATGCTGATCAGAATATCATCTCACTGGCTGATCTAATCTCACTGAGAGAAAGGGAGGCTTATAAAAAATGTTTAAAGACTAAACAGTACAACTAGTGCCAAGTTTCGCTTGACTCACACTATATGGAAGCTGAGGCCCAATAGCCAATGTTTTTGTCTGCCAGAGGCCCATGTTCTCAAGTTCAAACACATTTTATAGTTGCCAGTCATACTTCCACTAATCACCAAGTTCTACTGAAGAAGACATTTAATAACTCATATGACACCATATACTATATTTAATTTTCTCTTTAAAATGCATTAAGAAACATTTTGTAAAAAACAAACTCCTTATAAACAAAATGTAATCAGTATGGGTGTGTGTACCCAGATGTCTATGTGTGAGAGAGATTTTGGAAACTAAAGGCTCTAATTCATCTTTTCTGAAAGGCCCTAGATTTTACAAGGTCAGACCAGGAACTTTCAAATAAAGAAAAAACCATGAATGCACAGAAGGAGCACACATCTGTTATGCTGCAGTTCATACTGCAATCCAAAAGCAACACAAGGAAAGGCATGCAAACAACATAACAATTTGGGTGGTTCTGGTGGGATTTTAGATAACCAGGAAATTTTTGGTTAAAAGCAAACTAGAAAAAAAAAGCTATGAAAACTCAGCATATTCCAGCTCTAACCCCTCTGGCTGCATTGCTCTGAAGAGGCTGCTGAAAAAAACCAGAAATCTCTGACATTTCTGATCCTCCTTCTAGAGGGAAGTAGAGAGTCTGTCAGTCTTCCTTGGTCCAGTTCAGAGGCTGTGCAAGTGTACACCGGTGTTTTAAGACAGAACAGGGGTGTACCAGGGGCCAGAAAATCCCTTTCCATAGGTTGCCTTAAACAAGGCAGAGCCGTGGGACAAAGGCAAGAGGAAGCGGTCTTGGGTGGCAGCCAATGGTTTGGGAAGGACTCCAGGCTGCTGAGTGCCCGCAGTGCCCCAGAGCGAGGACCACAGCGTGGGCAGGGCACGGCTTCACTCGATCTCATCTAGAAGGAATCCTGGAAAACGTAATCCCAAGATCTGCTGGGATTTGCAGACCTCCATAGAAAGGCATATTTGGAAGGAGTGCAAGATAGAAGCAGCCTCCTTTCTAATAACTTAGGAAAGTCTGAAAGAAACTAGAGATGATGCTCATCTCTCCTGTAAGCAGGGAAAAAAATCTCCTTGTTTGACTTTCAATGTCAAAGCCAAGGAGGCAGCCATTCACTTAACCACAGCAACACCTGGGATAGTTTTAAACTCTGTGAGCAGGCCTTTTTTTTTTTTTTTTTTTCCAAGCTTACTAAAAGTGTTTTAAGTTGCTTGTTTGTTTAGACTTCGCCACTAGAGCTCTGGGGAGAAACCTCTCTTCAGAGAGAAGCTTTATTGTTTGTTTGTAAAATAACTCGATAGGCAAAGCCTGCAGGGAAGACTGGCTTGTTAACATGCAGGAAAAGCAAACAAGGGTGGTAATGGATTCAAAGGTTAATGCAGAGTCAATGAGGAAATTAATTAGGTTTATGAATGCCCTCAGCTACCCACCCACCCCTTCATCCAAATATAATGGTATACATGCGCCCCAGCTCTGGGTACATCCTCAAGAGGGATGAGAATCAGATGCTGCAAACCAGTGTGAGATGCAACACATGGAACTTATGCAAGCTCTAAGCGTGTAACCCTGGACAAGTGTACCTATGCATGTTCACCTGCTAGGCTGCAACACTAATACCTTGCAGACTGACTGACTTCAGGCTGGGAGAGCCCCTGCCAATTGCCATTTGACCTCCAACAGTGCACAGAATTTGACTCCACAATTGAAGGAAACCTTTCTTTTCAAACATGTGTGTGTCACTGAGCCCAACGTGGTAAGGCTGAACTACAGACCATCATGCAGGTGGAAGACTTACTCATTTCCCAACCCGTCTTTATAGCTGGATTTTCTCACACTGGCTCCTGAAAAGCTTACAAGCAGCTAAATTAGCTTCCTGGCGCAGCTTAAATTCAGGCAACATTTCAGACTCATTTCTGACTTTCATTTCTGAAGTGACTTCCCAACCTTCTTTTCCCCAATTTGGGATTTAACAAACAAACTCCATCCAAAATTCCAGGTCACACCTGGTACGCAATTTACTGTGACTGCCTTATTTAACATCATCCCTTCTGTACTTCCCCATTATCTTCAGGAACTACCTTGAAACTGTAAGGTGCTGTAGAAAGTGTTTATGTAAATTAAAGCAGCAATAAAAGGCTGCCAAGAAATTCTATAGTACGCTACCAAAATAAAACCTCAAGGTACTTCACATAATCCCAAAGCTGAGACTGAAAAAGCATCATAGTTAAAACAGTCACAAAGCTGCATGCTGGGGTTAAAAAATTTCTTTCAGAATGAATTTCTAACAGAAAAAATAGTTTGGGTATAACTGAAATTTTGTCATTTTTGATTTGACAAAATTTTTCCATGCTCACAAACAATCTAAAAGGTCCATCAGCCTACTTCAGCACGGCTGCACTGGGGGCATTCTGCCTTCTCCCAGCAGCTCTCCAGAACAATGTAGCTTTGTGGGAATTTTAGTTTCCGAGCACCCGATGGACCAGTTCTCGGCTGTGGACTGAGCTTCTGGCTAGACCACATGTCTCATAACGCAGTTTTTCCTCCTCTCAGACTGACCAGTTTGGAGAAACACAAGTGCAACCGTGAAGTACCATAAGAAGATGCAGTTCAGGCTTGAACTAACTCAGAAAGAATTATTTTGTGACTTCCAGATTTAAAATGTTTGAAATATATATAAAAATAAGATATATTGGTACAAAATAATGAAAAAAAACCCCAACAACAAAAAAACCAGAACGAAACATTACAATTTTTTTGCCTCCATTAATGATATACAGAGTAAATACAATCTACTGGATGTATGAAAAACTGGTGAATTTATGGCTATGCAGACTGCTGCAAGGCTATATAGTAGTCGTGTCTTTGCGTCTGTCAGCTGTGAGACCTTGGAAAGCCCTATCTGTGCTGCAATTACGAGTACATACAATGTATCTTTGGTAAACTCCATCATTCTATCCAAAAAAGAGAGAAACAGAGACTGGCTTATTTGAGGCTGCACAGGAAAAAAGAGGAATAATTAATGCAAACTTCCAGACAGGTAAACTAAGCTGCAGAATTTGCTGCCCTTCCTGGGGAAAACCTTTTTTGAATGCAAGAATAAGGGATTGGGAGGGCTTTAAAATGAGTCCAAGGCCAGGGAACCATACCCAGAAATAAAGTGGCATTAACAAGTGACGAGTTCACACCTGTCTCTAATAGCACCGTTAAGTGGCTGACATGTTACAGCTAGTCAGCTAGGTCAACCACGCGTAAACGGTTTATCGTATACAGCATATTTTCTCTGTCAGGTTTTCCTCCTAGAATAAACAGCACTGTGCTTGGTGAAAGGTAGGTGGTGATCATCTCACCTTGTATGTGTGCTGATTTGCGACGGATGATCAAAATGAACTGTGAGGGGACGCTGGACCCGTGGACCTGTGTAGATCACAGCATGATGACAGCTCAGGTGCCCCCCGTTAAAAGAGGGTATCGGAACAGGGGCAAGAAGAGCCACTAGTGCTACTGGGAGATTGCAGAGCATCTCCTGAGATGAGACTCTCAGGGGTCTTAACCTCATCAGTTTATCCAAAAGGAGACACTCCCAAGATCTCATCCTGTATGGAAAACAGTGATACAAAGCAAGGAATAAAGGGCTCTTTAACGTAGCAGTGGAAAGCATAACAAACTGAAGTCAGACAAGTTAGAAATTTGTAAAAGAATTAGCAGTGACAATGAATAATGACAGGAGCAAGCTGCCAAGGAAAACAGAAGGTTGTTTATCTCTTCAGATCATGAGCAAATGCCTTTCTGGAAGATAAACTTCAGTGAAACGAATTACTGGGCTCACTACAGGTGCAAGCGAAATGTTATGACCTGTGTTAAACAGGAGGTCAGACAAAATGATCTAATATTCTTTTCAGACCTTAAATGCCATAAACGTCTGGGTTTGTCTGCATGGTATTTTGTCGGTAGGTGAGAACTCACTCTGTTTCTGAGTCTGGATGAATCCATGCCAACAATGAACCAGGAGCTGTGTAGCTGTGATTAGCATGGTGCACAATCTAACCTAACTTGTGTTCAGTTTTGGGCCCCTCACTACAAGGAGGATATTGAGTTGCTGGAGTGTGTCCAAAGAAGGGCAAAAAAGCTGGTGAAGGGCCCGGAGAACAAGTCTTCTGAGGAGCGGCTGAGGGAACTGGAGTTGTTTAGCCTGGAGAAGAAGAGGCTGAGGGGAGACCTTATCACCCTCTACAACTACCTGAAAGGAGGTTGTAGCGAGGTGGGCGTCAGTCTCTTCTTCCAAGTAGCAAGCGCTAGGACAAGAGGCAACGGCCTCAAGTTGTGCCAGGAGAGGTTTAGATTGGATATTAGGAAAAACTTCTTCACGGAAAGGGTTGTCAAGCATTGGAACAGGCTGCCCAGGGAAGTGGTCGAGTCCCCATCCCTGGAGGTATTTAAAAGATGGGTGGACGAGGAGCTTAGAGACATGGTTTAGCAGTGGGCAGGTACAGTTGGACTTGACGATCTTAAAGGTCTTTTCCAACCAAATGATTCTATGATTCTATTATTCTAATAAACTTGCTCCTGGCTTGGAGCTGCCTGATGCCCAGCTGGCTGACAACACTGAATGAAGTTGCATCTGTCTGCAAAATACCATACCAACACACCTACAGCCACCCTAGCCCACTTTTGAGATAAGGAGACAGAAGGCATGTGTGTGCCACGTCCTGGAACGTGGTGCAGGGATTTCTGAGATAGCACCCATGGTGCTCGCGCCGGAGCCAGTGGCAGAACAGCCACCTCAGCCCCATTGAAAAAGCCTGGCCAAGAAGCAAGGCCCGTGCCCTGGGACCCAGTGCTGTGATGACCTGGCCGTGCTGCCTTCAGGACTGAGTCGGCATGTTGGCACAAGAGGTGTACCACACGGTGCCAGGACACAGCCAGCCACGGTGACTACCCCTATCGCAGGGTAGATGGGCATAAGGCCCTCTTGCTCCATGTGGTACTCTGAGGCAAATTGTATCATGGATTCTCTTCTTCTGGAGCAAGAATGAGGGCTCAAGACATGCTCACTGGTCACAGCTGGAGCTTAAATTCTCTGAAAGGGCAACCTGCATTCCCTTCCATCAAACTCTCAGCACCTGCTTGGTGACCTGTCTCTTTTTCTCAGCAAGAACCGAACCAAAGCAATTCCAACTGCAAAAGGAGTGATGCGGTTGCACTGTTTTCTGTGCTTGGCATCTAAAGAGTAGAATAATGAACAAGGTGGTAAGAATGTGCATTGGACATGCAAAGAAGGGCAAATAAAGTGCATGGTGCTAATATCATTGCCACCACATGGTTTGCCTTTACAGAAAGTAGAGTGAGCAACACACTGAGAACCTTAGTTACTCAGCACAGAGCTCTACACCGACAAGAAAAGCACAGCTTGAGCAAAGAAGACAGAACGCAGTCCTGAGGGAAGAATATTTTCCAAAAGGGCTTATGTCACTGGACTGAATTAACGATGTGAAGAAGTATTGAAGTAAAAGTGCAAACCAAAAGCGAAATTCAGACATTTACCCTGCTTGGCACTATCTGGCCCAAAATGGTAGGTGCTGGGAAGGAATTATTATGGGAGAAAGGATTAACCACTTCTCCAGAAACATAAATACAGAAGAACACTTTTGAAAGTATCTTAAGATTTGTAGAAGCAGCAGAAGTTTATATTATACAGAGAACTCAATAAAAATAAGGAAGACAAAGGTAAAAACAATAAATATAAGTTAACCTTTCAAGCAAAAACTCCTTTGTAGCAGACTGTACTTACTGAGACATAGTCTCTTCCAGGAATGGCTGACCCTCCCCTTTTTTAAGGCATCAGATCCTCAATTTACATGATTAGTTGATAATCTCAGCTTTTATTCAATAAAAAACGTTTTCCAATCCTTCATGATGTGAAGAAGAGCTTAAAACTGAGGCCTAAGGATTAAACTACCACGGCAAAATTCCAAAACTTGCTTATTTCTGAGCCTCTGCTCTTTAATCCTGACCATTCATATGGTCAGGATTTGCCCTTGCTTCACCAAGGGCAAGTCCTGCCTGACTAACCTGGTGGCTTTCTATGATGGAGTAACTGCATCAGTGGACAAGGGAAAAGCAATGGATGTCATCTATCTGGACTTCCAAAAAGCCTTCGACACGGTCCCCCACAACATCCTTCTCTCTAAATTGGAGAGATATGGATTTGATGGGTGGACTGTTCGGTGGATAAGGAACTGGTTGGATGGTCGCATCCAGAGGGTAGTGGTCAACGGCTCGATGTCCACATGGAGACTGGTAACAAGTGGTGTCCCTCAGGGGTCCGTACTGGGACCAGTGCTGTTTAATATTTTCAACAATGACATAGACAGCGAGATCAAGTGCACCCTCAGCAAGTTTGCAGATGACACCAAGCTGAGTGGGGCAGCTGACACACCTGAGGGACGGGATGTCATCCAAGGGGACCTGGACAGGTTGGAGAGGTGGGCCTGTGTGAACCTCATGAGGTTCAACAAGGCCAAGTGCAAGGTCCTGCACCTGGGTCGGGGCAACCCCCGATATCAATACAGGCTGGGAGATGAGGGGATTGAGAGCAGCCCTGCGGAGAAGGACTTGGGGGTACTGGTGGATGAAAAGCTGGACATGAGCCAGCAGTGTGCGCTTGCAGCCCAGAAGGCCAACCGTATCCTGGGCTGCATCAAAAGAAGCGTGGCCAGCAGGTCGAGGGAGGTGATTCTGCCCCTCTACTCGGCTCTGGTGAGACCCCACCTGGAGTACTGCGTCCAGCTCTGGAGCCCTCAGCACAAGAAGGACATGGAGCTGTTGGAGCGGGTCCAGAAGAGGGCCACAAAAATGATCCGAGGGCTGGAGCACCTCTCCTACGAGGACAGGCTGAGAGAGTTGGGGCTGTTCAGCCTGGAGAAGAGAAGGCTGCGGGGAAACCTTATTGCGGCCTTTCAGTACTTAAAGGGGGCCTATAGGAAAGATGGGGACAGTCTTTTTAACAAGGCCTGTTGTGACAGGACAAGGATTAATGGTTTTAAACTAAAGGAGGAGAGATTTAGGCTAGATATAAGGAAAAAATTTTTTACAATGAGGGTGGTGAAGCACTGGAACAGGTTGCCCAGAGAGGTAGTGGAGGCCCCATCCCTGGAAACATTCAAGATCAGGTTGGACGGGGCTCTGAGCAACCTGATCTAGTTGATGATGTCCCTGCTCACTGCAGGGGGGTTGGACTAGATGACCTCTAAAGGTCCCTTCCAACCCATAGCATTCTATGATTCTATGTGTTAATGCTTGCAGGCTTACCCTCAAGACCCCTGACACCTGGTGAAGAGCCCAAAAATACTGGCACCAGCGTAGGATGCTCAGGGTTTATCTACATATTTCACTGAGATTATGTAAAGAAATACTCAATAAGAAGGACTGGTGCATGAGCAGTACTAGCACATACGACTTATTCCACAGGATAGCTCCTGAAAGCATCCTGTGTCATTAGTTTCTGTGGGTGGACAGTTCCTTGAAAGAGTAATGGCCCGCTGAATGGGCAGAGTATTTGGAAAGAGGCACTGGGGGGTGGGATTTAAGCCTTATTGCAGCTACTGCATATAGACTATAAAACATGGTAAACATTTCAAAAAGGTGTATTAATTGCAAACCAGAAACATTTAGGATGATAACAATGCCCTTGAAGTTAAATTTTTCTGTAATCACAGGACCTTGAAAGTTGAAAACTCTCCTTCTTCCCTCTCTATTGTGCACCAGTATGATTCTCATGAACAGATCACTTCAGTTGCTGTGCTAGGAACAAAAACAGGATGGATATTAGACATTGGAAACTCTCCATTTGCCTTTACCACAAGGTTTTTTTTTTTTCCCATGGATTATAAGAAGGGCAGATGGGCATTCCCTTGAGGCAAACAGAGATGTTTTCAGAACATCGTGCAACAGGAATACTCCCTGACAACATGTCTATAATAATATGTTCTAAGTACAGCTTTCTGTACTTGTACCTTAGGCTATTTGGTGGTGGACATATTTTTATGCCCATTCATTTTCCCTGAACTTGTGTAGGGACCAGTGCAACAAAACACCAGCCTTTTAAAAGCAGTACATCTCATTTAGCCACACAGATGCTCCTAACAAGTCAACAGGTCCATAAAAATTTCTGAAAAAGGATCTGTGTATCAACATTATCCCGTTTCTCAATCAGTAAGGTGGAAAAGGTTATGATGAAAGAAATGCACTTAGAGTATCTGGAGAGCAGAAAGATTCCAATCCACTCCTTGTCCCAGCATCTAGTTTCCTTACTGAGCCTCTATGTGGCCAGAGTTTGATTAAGACATGAAAAGTGAGACAGTGCCAAATGCCATCCAAGTCTTCCCCACAGACAGACTTGCAAAGGAAAGGAAAGAAGATTCCAAGTTTGCTTCAGTCCCACGAGGCTTCACTCAACACACAGCTAATGTAAATGCCACCCCAGGTGGCATTTCCTCAAGCACTAACAACAGGTAAACATCGATCCCTGTCTCGAGGCGTGTGCTAGACAGCTCAGCTTGGTTCTCCCTGTGTAGCTCACCAGCTCCTTCCCCGAACATCTAGTAGGACATCAGGTTTGGTAAATGCCCTGCCATGAACATAGCAAGAGGACGAAGATTGTTGACTCTCTCATGCTCCCAGAGCAGCTGCCTTCTCTTTGCATCTCTGTGAATCCCAGCTGCAGTAGCCCTCCTCACTGAGAAAAATATAATTTTTCTGTGCTGCTGATGGTCCTTTCCGTTTCACATCTGGAGATTGTTAACTGTTTCCCATGTGGTCTGAGTTTTAGCAGGAAAAACACTCCAACAAATTCTAGTAAAACTGATTTATTTGTATTAACTGGACACTGGATACCAAAATAATACTGTATGGGGGACTTTATTCTCCCTTCCTCTTCACATTGACATTTCACCTCGACCTGTCCTCTGAAATAAATACTAGGGAAACCTCATGTTTTAGTGGTTGGAAGTTCAGAACTGAAAAGGTCAAAAGCTGCAAATAATTTAAGCATGACATCTCCTCTGTTTAGGAGAGCTTAAGTACATATGAGCGGCAGAAGTCCCAGCTAAAACTCAAACTTGATGCTGTGAGGCTGCGACTTCCCCTTGGATACCAACAGCTTACAGCAACCTCTGTTTTTGCAAAGTCATAATTTGCTGCCATGGAAAGAATTATATTAGCAGAAACTGAACGCATTGCTTCAAATCTTCAAGGGACAAAACACTGCAGGAGGGAAAAAGATACATACACGTATACATATTTTTTGCAATGCATAAAAGAAGAAACCAGATAAGCGCTGGGGAGGGCTGAGTGGAGCTGGGAAAATGGTTTTAAGTTGCTAACATGGAGGAAAAATTATCCAAGTCTTGGATAGTAAAATTTACTACCTTTCCAGAAGAAGTCTAGTTATGAATTTATCAAAGCCTTATTTGGTGCAAAAACACTTCTGCAGAAATATCTTTGTTTAACATTCAAGCTACTCTTAGGTAAAAGCAAGGAGGATAAGCTAAATGCTCTTCAAAAGTAAACTATCACAAGTAACTAAAGAAACCAAGATATTATAAAGCTATTTATTAAAAAAAACACCACTAGCAGCGAAAAGAACCAATTTAATAGTTGCAGAATGCTTTCCACTCTATTCAAGCAGGAAAAACCTTCCCCCATGAGATCACCAATGTGCCTAAACCGTATGGCAGAGAAATAATCTTTAGAACTGAGAATGTGAGAATGAACGAGATGGCTTATATCAGTCAAATCTTTGTTCCGTTATCTTACTTTCTCAGTTTAATTTAGTTTTGAGCCCATCACTGCAAATTTACCAGCCACCAGAACTTTTTGCTGCCCACAGTGCTACATCACTGTGTTGCAGGAGGTGGCAGAAGACATAACGCACGCCAAGGCCGCAGCCTGAGGCTTGCTGCTGCTGCTGCTACTGTTAGGGGAGGGTGCTCTCACTCAGACTCTGCCAGTGAGTATATCTCATTTCGGGATTTATGTTGTGGATAAAGGTGGTGTAGTGCAGGACGCAGAAAGGCTGTGCTTGGCTGGCTTGTATCTAATTTATGGATGGGTGTATGTAGGCATGAAGTGTTAAGAGAATGCTGCAGACCACATGAGGCTCCAGCCATGCTTTGGCGCAGCAAAGTTAAACAATACTTCTGCCCCAGGCAAGGACTGGCTCTTGGGGAAAGGGTTTATTGCCGAGCATTCATCATCAGGTACTCAGGAAAATGAAAGCGAACAGGTTTTATTTCTGCTACAAATCATGCACAGCACCAAAACACTCTGTTGCAGCCAGAAGAAAACCACAGGTTTGCCTGTGATCTCTGACAAAGAGGGGCTTTTTTTTTAACCGAGACAAGTTGTAGCTTTGAGATAATGGAACTGAATATCATTTTTGAAGAGTTTTGTATATCATTCTCACTTAAGAAAAGGAGGAAAAGACATGAAAATCATAAGATGATGGAGAGAGTCCTGTACTGTAAGAAACGATTTTTTAAGATTTTGAAACCATCGCAACTGAGCCTTCCCGCTTGTAGGCCAATGCAGGAAAGCTGATGCAAGAGCCCTGGCAGGGAGAGACCACCTGCCAAATTCCTACTAATTGGTAATAAGGGCAGCTGAAGAAACTGGCTTCTGAAAGGAAAAATAAAGCTTGAAACCTCAGACCAACTTCTTCAGCAACACAACTACTTCTGAAGAGAGCAATAGATCCGCGTGCATGGATAGATATAGGTTAATGCCTATGAATAACTCCAAGCTGGCAGTGCTACAGCAAGTAACGGAAGCCAGACTGTGGTAACAGCCGGCTTCGCTATAGATCTTAATGCCATCTTCCTTCTTGCTGTGGGAGACGCATCGAAAACAGGTCTGGGTAGTATATTAAAACTCTTATCATGCTTTCAACGAGGTTGCATAAGGTTACACAAGTAATTTTTAAATTTTGATTTAGAAATTCAGTTCACTCTCTATGCAATACCTATAAAATTTCTAGATTCTACTGTTTACATGAAAATGCCAAGGAACACAACCTTTAAACACAATTTTTATATTTAGTCCAATAAGTTTTCTCTACAACAGTAGCAACAGCAGTAAGGAACCTTATACTGAAAGAGTTCAGATAAATTTGCCAGATTAAAGAAGGAAATACCCTTTATTCCTTTTGCTGCTGTTGTTAATTTAAACTGAGGTAGGTGATTTTATTCCTTCAGAATGAATGTCACAACTGTCAATTAAAAAAAAAAATATAAGCCTAAGTAAACTGTCTTTAATACTCTTGTAAAGTTTAATTCATTTGTTTGCAAAGTGTTCTGAGATATCTGGAAAGATTAAGTACTATCTTCTTTTCTTAGCAAAGGTTCTATGGGAATTCTGCAGCAGTAATGCTAAAGAGACTGGTCTCCACGAACATAACAAAAACACTAGATTCTCAAGTACATCACATCTGCATTGAGTGCACTGAGTTATACAGACAAAAGTAAGGAGAGAGAGGAGTAAAATCATAGCACTTTTCTACCCTTCTGACACCGTGGGGTTGCTGGGGCTCCCATTTCCTGCAAGCGTAAACAAGAATAATTTGCTATTCTAACATGTACTGACAGGAATTGCCTGGTCTGTGTCACCTGTGAGGGGACCAAGCAGGGGCTAGTTCTATTTAAATGTTGTGCAGTTAAAACACTGTCAGAGACTTTGTAATGCTACATATTCCTATTTATATTTTGAAATTGCAGTCACAGTGTGTTCAGACTCGCCTTTGTCTGCCTAGCAATGTATAGGTGGTATCTTCCATGTACAAGCCAATTTGATATAATACGCTTTCAGGTTCACTGCAAAATGTTCTTCCTTACACTGTAAAACTTACCAAGAGGCTGTACAGTATTATATTACATGGTAATGGTATTTCCAGAAAAAAGAAAAGAATTACACATGAATAAGGCAATGAAAGTATGCAGGTAACCATGGCTACTGTTGTGAACTAAATAACATTTTTTATACAGCTGTGAATATTTGTATTATTGCCAGTTAAGCTGTAGAGTTCAGATTTGAGACAGGGCTGGTAAACACTGAATTCTTGCCTGAAGAAAGGTACTTCCCAAAGTGGTTGCAGGCCTCTACATTGTGCCACTGCGCATTCTGGTGTAATTTTTTGTCTAGTAAACACACATCTTACTACCCCAGTCAAAACAACAGAAGTACAACTCTTCATGGCCACTACTTATACTCTACTGTCAGTGACACATTTTTGCACAAGCTATTTTCTGTCTTGAGGGTATTTTTATTTCCTCTTGCCATATATCTGCAATTTCAGCTTTTGACATAGCTTTTGAAATAAGCTTTGGCTCCATAAAAAAGACTTTTGAAAGATCTTAAAAAAATTTGCAAGCAAAACTCTCAGCTCTCCTTGATTTCACTAGTGGTTACACCCCCCTCTTTGGTCCCAACAGCATTCCTGGACAACAAAAGAAAAAACAATTCCAAATGACAGGGCAGATGAGAGGGACGTTTCCTCCTTTGACATCTTTTCAATTTCCAAGTTCATCCTTCTTAAATCATCCTTCTGTTTACATGTCAGAGTCTCTCTTCTCACATCAGTCATCATCAAAGAAGGAATGGAAACCTAAGGGATTTTTCTCCTTATGGAGAAAAATAAAATTATTTGGAGTAAGTTGACAGTAGTTGCTATACTAAAAGAAAACATAAACACAAAAGCAGTTAGTGAGATGAACCTGTGCTTCCAGTAATATAAACAAAATGAAAATAATGAAACGCCTATTGTAACTAAGCGAAGCAGGACTTAGAGCAACACCTCTCTATTCAAAAATTGAGTCACTTCTTCCTTCCAAAAGAGTTTGAAACCCAAGTGAGTGCTCGTTCATTCGCTGTGAATTTGTCTTCTTTGCCTGGTTTGGAGAGAGAGGATCATTTCTTAATAAAAGCACTGGCTAATGAAGCTAACGCAGATTCACTTCGCAGTTCAATCTTTAACAAACTGCCTGTAGCCTCAGGCAAACCACAAATTCCATGTTTTAGTTTCTCCCCTGTAACATGGGGAAAATAGCAACTCTTTTCTGCCAGTCTCTACCTGTCCTGTTCATTTAGGCTGAAAGAAATTTGAGGACTAAACATTTTGTATCTGTATCAACAGTGCTTAGCTTAAATAAAATTATAGGAGATGTTCTTTAAAATGGTACTAGGTACCAATATAGTTATTTTTATATATATATCTACACTATATATATACACACTATATATACACTATATATACACATGCACTATATATATTACTATATATACACACTATATAGTAATCCTACCAAACTGATGTCATGGAGAATAAAACTGTGGGAGGCACAGTAGCTTAGTGCTCAGGCAAACAGCTGTGAGATCTAAAGACCCACAAACTCCAGGGATATTAGAGGCAATGAGTGTACAAAGCAGGGTACTCTTCTGACTTCTGCATACACAAAAATGTTGGAAAAAGAAAAATCGCTCTGCAAACAGTGATCCTGCACAGTGGTCAAAATAAACCAAATGAAGCCGAATTTCTGTATGTTGGTCTAGAGTAAATGAAGGGTCATATTTTCAATATACACTGGGTACTTTAAACTTCCCTTTCAAGCTTTTTCTCAGTGATGTACAGTACACGCAATTATCACCTCCATGTTCTATGGCTCTCTCCAGCTGACTACTATTATCACCTCTTTATTTCAGTATTTGGTTTCTTCTACTTTGCTTGCTGCCTTCTCCTCCTTAACAACCTCTAAGGCTATCACTTTTCTTTCAGCTTCTGACACACGCATTTCTTTCTCCTTCGAATTCCCTCTTCTTTTTTATCTTACATTCCTCTGCTTCAGGAGCAAAGACCAAAATGCCATCCACCTTAGTCTCTCATCTAAGAATATATATATTCACCTCCTAAAATGATTTGCAGCTGTATGCATTTTTGAACAACTTGCAGCAAACGCAATTTTGTTCGTTAATGGAAACATCAGTAAATCTGTGTATTAGTAAAAAGACATTTTTAATGGATGTTTCCTTTATAGCAAATGATATCATTTCCCATTTCTTCGTTTTAAAAAGTGCCTTAAAATACAAAGTTCAGTAGACTGACATACATATTTCATCTTTCCCATAAATAGTTCATTAAAAAATTCTACATTACGTACTGTATTTGCAAAAGAAGCCACAAAAATGTGCACGGCAGTGACTCAGCAAGTTGGAACTCTGCATATAGGGTTTATAGAAAACTGGTAAAGCTCAAAGTAACAGAAGAAAAAGCTAAAAGCCTCACGATGCAAATAAAATTGCTTCCTGTGGGAAACAAACTTAAGTATGTGATTTGAATATTACAGTCATTTTTGATAAAGAAGAATTTCCTTTCTAGGTATATTTGAACTTTCTATAGCACGCACCATGTCAGCCTAGAGTACTTTATGAGATACCAGGAGCACTAAATTTGGTATATAACCATAAGTAATGTTACTATTTGAAGCAGAGGTCACTTCTGTTCTGCAGCAGAATGGACAACAATACCAGCTCTAACTCTTAGCTGCATTTGCATCCATGAACCTCAAAGTAATTTACAAAAGGCAATTCGCCTCTTCATTGCAACTGACTGATGGGAAGCTGAGGCACATGGAAGGGCAATACCTCTGAGCACCCGGCAAGCCCCCAGCATGCTGAAAAGCAGAGTGCAGGCGCGCACAGTCTGGTTTGGCACAGTAGCTGCCCTGCCTGGGACACTTCATAACCAGAATCAGGCACAGTGCTATAAACCCAATAACAGCCAGCACTGTTTTTCTAACTATCATTACAAAGCCCCACAAAATGCAGACATTAGCTAATTAAGACTTATAAAAAATGCTTTTGATCAAACACTACATAACTTCTCCCAGATTATTCAGCAAAAACAGTGGCAGAACTAGGAATAAAATGGAAAATTAAAAACAGAGTTTAAACAGCACTTCAAATATGCAGTGTTACTTGTTTCGAAGAGAAAGCAAGCTGTGAAGAGCTAAAGGATACCGGTTAATATTGCAACGAAGATGTAAGAGCATATATTGGCCATTGGTCTGCCTTTTGCCATTTTGAGACACCTGTGCTATTTCTCCATGGTCAGAGCTTTTTCCTGCTCAGATAACTGTGGTGTCAGAGGGAGGAAAAGTCACCTTAGTCATCCTTAGGGTATCTCTGAGAGAAACAGACACCTCTGAAAGGTGACGTCTTCTCCTGAGTAGTGCACCAGGCTGGGACTTCGGTGCTTTAGGTAAATGTCCAAAGGTAAAAGGGATAATTGTAGACCTGCATGACTAATGACAATGGCTTATACATCTGTCAAAAACATCCTTCATGCTACATCCTGAATTTGAGTCTCTTGTATTTGAGGAGTTACTAAAAATGTACACTGTTTTTACTTATTTGTATCTGTGTGGGAAAGTAAAAATATGGGGATTGAATTGAACAGCAGAGCAGACATCAGGTTATGTCAAAGCTCATAGCCCACCATGAGCAAAAGTAATTCCCAATGTTGTCCCCAAATCCTTGATTTCTGCCGATCAGCATGTATAAAACATTACTGCTGTGGCACTACTTCAATATATTAATCATCTGAATATGAAATGATTTCTGCAGAAATGATGTCTGTTTACAAATACAAAGACATGTAAAAAACCAGCAATTAACAAAGAAAAAAGTTACTGTTAAAAAGTGGTAATTTGTTACAAAAACAATGTCAAACTATTTCCTTGTATTAGCGTTCCTGTAGCAATAATGATCTCGGGATACAGGGAGAAGTAATATTTTTTCTTCCACCAACTTCAAGAGCTGGAAAAAGCATATAAGCTTTTGGGCTCAGACTCCCTTCACCAGGTCTGTTGATTCTTCTGGTATTGTGTCCATGTGAAATAACCCACTTTCCAACAATGATAAATAGGTAAAAATCTGGTCACTGAGTTAGTGCATATGCCTTCAATTGAAGGAAAAGTTGCCTGCCAAGCTTCAACCAAGTAGATCATAGGTCTGTGAAAAAAGGAATCTAAAAGGATGGAATCCAGTTGCTATAGCGGCAAATTAAACAAATAAATGAGATACCATGGAATACTGCAAAATATTTGTGGTATGATTAAGTCATATTTGCCACATGTGTGAATACTAACAGCACTGTTTAGTAAAGTGGGTACAATATAGTACAATCCCACTTTTATTGTATGTACGTTCTAATTCTTATCTGAGTAAGTGCTAATGGTATGGTAACCAGCGTGTCCAAGGATACATAACACTGCATTTTACTGTAATCATAAGGCAAAGCATAGTCCCTTAAATACATAGACAATAAATGCATATTAAACTACTACACCTTCAAAGAGATATTTGCATCCTTCCCTGTGTTTGCGTGGCCTGCTAAAGAGACAAAGCTTTTTGTAGTGAGCACCTCTAGGATGACTTGTATAGGGTGCTTTAGAGTACACAACCTGTAGCTGGCAGCTGACATATTAAACCTTCTTCAACATAAGCAATCCTCCCCCCAATACATTAATTTTTTCCAGTGAAATGTTCTCTTTTCTTGATAAAAGACACTGTTTGAATATACTCATCATTAACCACAATAATGTATCACTTACTTTAGTTTGATTCTACTATCTGCCTATGTTCTCTGGAAAAAAATCTTGGGGGAAAAACCAGAAATCTATTATGTCAAAAGATAAAACAAGTGTCTGACTTTAACTGAGAGAGAAGAGAGGAGGGCACATAGATTTTTATCAAAACTGCGTACCAGTTATTAATGCATTTTGCACTGATTTTCAAGCTGAACATTTATTTACATTTATAACCTGCAAACCACGTATCTGATAAATTGTGTAGTAGCACCAGAGAAATGTACCAGCTTAAGCACTACAAAAGAGTTGTGCATGGCTCCAGCAGTGACTATGGCAAGCAATGTAAGCTGCACAGAAAGTGAATGTTAAAACAAAACCAGCGTTCCTAATATTGTCAGAATTATGGGAATGAACCAAATGTGTTTCCATCCCACACCACTGCTGGTTTAACAAACAGACCTAGCAGTCCAGGGCCAAACTCTGCTTCTAGGAAAACACAGCTCAGTATGTACTCCACACCCAGAGCAAGGCAGAAAGCCTAAGGCTCCCTTTGTATGTCCTTCTGGGGTTTTTCTTTGGTCATTTGTTTTATGCCCATAGTAATTGCTTTACCAAACATTGGTGTGAGCAACTTCAGCTGAAAATCTGGCTTTGAGCTTTTATTATCAGTATTATTACTATTACCATAATTATTACTTCCAGAGTTACACCCAGCTTTGCCTGTTAAAGCAGGGCGGTTTGAAATACAGACAGTACACCTTCTTACCTCTGGTGCTTCAAATATGTGATCTTCCAGCATGCCTGCAACACTTAGCAAACAGCGCATCTGTTTTAATATGCAATGCAACTCACACTTCACAGCTGATATGAAAAAATAAGGCACACTCTGAACATGCTTATTTTCAACAGCAGGACTGAAGTTTTGAGGGTCAAACAGTCAGTCAAGATAATGTATGGCATTGTCAGATAAAAATATAGACAGAGATGCAAAGACACCAATGTCATTCTACAGATATCATACAGATACAATTTATATGAACACAGGCCTCGTACTGTTGCATGGTTGCAGGTGGTTTTAATCCTAAACATTTTACAAGGATTTGAAGCTCCTGGCATGTCACTGTGCAAATATTACTTCACCTGCCTTGTAAACCCTACATCCAAGAGCAACGGAAACAATTCTCCTCTCACAGCAGCATCAATAAGCCATCTCCTTGCTCTCGACTCCTCTAATTAATAGATCTCAGGGAAGTTTTCCCAGGGAAGCGATGGAAAGATATGGTAAGAAAACATACTCTTCACTTCCTCTTTCTTACTTTTCTTCATTTCCTTGCATCCCCTTTCCTCATCCTTCTCCTCCTCCAGGTCCTCTTTAGCATTTTGAGTCTCTTCCAGCTTGCCTACATTATTCTGTGGCTCCTTTTTTTTTTTCACTTGCCTCACCTGTTTTGTTTTTTTTCTTTTCTTTTTTTAGGTAGGAGTTGGAACAGCATCAGCTGACTTTTTGATTCGTCTCTTTCCTTCCGCCCGTCTTTCCCTCTCATCCAACTATCTTTCCCTAACCTCCTTTTTTGTGCTCTCTCTCTGACTCTCTCTCCTTCTCCCCTCCTTTGGTAGCCACTCCCGTGACTTGGTGTTGACACTACATGCTCTCATCCTCTGTGCTAACAGACCGAGTTATGTGACCTTGTCAACAGAAGGCAAAACTTCAGAAAAAGATCTCATCTGGGGATTTCAGCTCTCAGGCTTTTCATTTGCAATGCTCACATCTAGAATAGGGCTTGCATGTTTAGCTGTTACTAAGTACTCAAAGACATTTTAGAAAAGGTCCCTCATTACTACGCGTTGAGCTCATTTGTACCAGGAGGAGCCTCTGTGTGTGTGTTTTCTCTAGATTACTGGAAACAGCAAATAATCAGAAACATTCAGCACCTGTGTTGAGTCAGAAAGCTGTCTTCACCTTACCCTGACGAGTCTCCTCTGACATACATAATGTGGTTAAGGCCAGCTTCCTACTTCACAAAAACTGCTGTGCTGTTAGTGTATTAGGTAAAGGGGTTTTCCTAATGCTCCCAGAGGATGCCACTCAGATAATTCAGTCTTTTTTACCTAGCAGACTCTCTCAATTTTCAGGTGCTATGCTATCACAGGTTTTGACACACTACCAATTTCCAAGCCCTTCACGTAAGTAACAGAAAATAAAAAAAAATCTTTTAAGCTGCTGCTGTTTTTCTTCCCAGAGTGGGGGGCTAATTGATACTACTGTATTCACGCTCCAGTGGTGG